>JAULBS010071745.1:0-21387 GCA_032355785.1 Symmetromphalus regularis | reverse complement strand
GGGGGGGTGAGGGTGCATGACATGGGATGAACAAAACCCTGAGATGTGTATGTTATTTTCTGGAGTTAAAAAAAAGTGGAAGGTGGCAATAGCCCCTCCTGCCTCCCTCTCCAAGGGTACCTCCCTAAATGTACTATCATTGGTTGTGACTATCACAGAAATTGTGCCGGTTTACACAGAAATCCGGATTAAACAGAAGCGGGTTTTGACAGAGTCCGCTGTATATGTTTTTATCCTGGGCTATATATATAAACTGCTTAGCTTTGCAGATATTAAAATAGTCCAAGTTAAAGCTACGAAGCTCATTGAAAAGCGATTGATGTTTTCAATTTCATTAGGCCATGAGTAAGTGGAATACAGTCCCATAATAAACTCACACAAGCATACAAAAGCCGAGCAGATTCAATATGAAAACTTCAAAGAGAACTCAATAAAGATTTGCTTCTCACTAACTCATACAGGTATGAAAAAAAGCGAACCTGGTCACATAAGTTAAAAAAAATCTTTTGAAAGTTCTGTTTGTTGTGTACATAGCGTAACAAGTAACTTGTAGTGTATGACAGATGCCTGACATACGACTGACATATGACATTGTTTAGGTTAAAAGATATTAAGGACATGTGCGCAAGTTTTTCGATATGTGCTGGAGAAGAAACAAAATTAAATGTTGTAAACAAATTCCTGATTATATTACAGTTTACAGACTGCTGACCTACTAACATGGCCCAGTAGTGGATCAAGAGGTGGGTCCAGGGGTGTCAAGACCCCCTCCTTTTCTCATATTTTTTATATTTTTATATATATATTTTCTTACTGGAAGGACGTGAAAATTAACAATTTTTCCCCAGTCCTGTTTACCCATCACATTTGGACCCTCCCCACTTCAGAAATCCTGTATCCATGCCTGTAGCCTGACAACATTTTTAGTTTTTGTTTAACAACATTGCTAGAAGTAAAGTTTGTTTTATTTAACGACACCTCTAGAGCATATTGATTTTTATCTTATCATCAGTTAATGATCTTTCTGACATATTTCTTTAGAGGAAACCTGCTGCTGCACATACGCTACTCTTTCCAATAATCAGCAAGGGGTCTTTTATATGCACTTTCCCACAGACAGGACAGCCTATACTATGGCCTTTGATGAGCCAGTAATGGACCATTGCTTGGAACAGAAAATAGCCCAAACAGAATGGGTCTACTGAGATGGACTGATCACATGACCACCATTTCACAGGCAGACACGCTACCGCTTGAGCTACATCCCACACCCACAATATCACTAGAGCACACTGATTTATTAATTATCAGATATTGGATGTCAAACATTTGGTAATTACTATACATAGTCTTCAGAAGAAACCCACTACATTATATTTTTTCTTTAGCAGAAAGAAATCTTTCATATGCAATTTCCCACTGACATGACAGCACATACCATGGCCTTTGCCCTTAGACCAGTCAAGAATCACTGGTTGGAGAGCCTTAGTGGTCCAGTGTAAGTACACTGGACTCTCAAACTGAAGACAGTGGTTCAAAACCTGTTAGAGGCTGGCTTACACTTGACTACCTGTCAAAATAACCAAATGTTTGACATCCAATAGCCGATGATTAACAAATCTAGTGATCCCACCCTGGCCTGAGTTTGTAAAACTTACAGCATGACGTGACTTTAGAAAATATCAGAATCCCACACTCATCTACATTTTTTAGGGATCTTTTATATAACCTACACTTTTCCACAGACAGGACAGCACATACAAAGACCTTTGAAAAGTTAATGGTCACTGGTTGGAATGTGAAAAAAGAGAGCATTCCAGAAACTCTGGACTCCTACGAAGATTTGTGTAAAATCCGAGACCCACCGAAACAGTGAGCACAGACTTGGTTAAATTTGAAATCTTCACACACACACCCACACGCACCACACCATGGCAGACAGTCCTATATTTGAGGAATAGAATGAGTACCTGTAGACAAGATATGTGACTGTAAATGTCATATTCAGGAAAACCGGATGAATTATTTGCATTATAAGTGGCAAGTATTTAGTAAAGAATGGTAAATGAATCTGTAAATATTGAAACAGATACAAACATACCCCAAAAACACACTGGATGCACATATTATTGTAAAGTTTGTTTTATTTAACAACGCCTCTAGAGCACAGTGATGTTTATCTTATCATCGGCTATTGGACGTCAATCATATGGTCATTCTGACATATTTATTTAGAGGAAACCCTCTGCCACCTCATAGGCTACTGTTTCTGACAAGCAGTGAGGGGTCTTTTATATGCAGTCTCACAGAAAGGAATCAGTTGTGGACCACTGGTTGGAATGGAAAATAGCTCAAACTGCAAATGGATCCACTGAGAAGGATCGATCCGATGACCGACTATTTCACGGGTAGACATGCTACTGTTTGAGCTATATCCCACTCTCTAATACCCCAGATTGCTCCAAGATTATCTTATTATTTATCCAGCCCCATATACCAAAGAAATAAGTGTATCGAAAAGCCGGGCAGAATTTTTATAATTATATTCCATTTCTTATCAGTTTGATTTAGTTCACATGACAAACCCGAATTGTTGTGCATTTCAGCTGTCATGTCTTTTTCAACTTCCATCAAGCTGCGACCTATAACCCGTAGCTTTGTTCAGGAAAATTCGCCACTTTCTATTATATGATATCATTTTTTTCCCCTATAATAATGAAATACAATCCACTATATATTGACTAGCGCGGTGTAGCGGCGATGGTCTCCGTCTAAACTAAAGCAATAGAAGGTTCACTCTGTGTGATCACTGAGGTGTACGGAGACATGGGATCTAGAAAATGAAGTTTCATAGAGTGCGTCGGTTTCATCTATTGTCTCGCATTGACTGAAGCCAGGATTGGCGGTCGCGCATGACCGACGACAAATTACAACCCATCTATGCTTCTTCACCCGAGGGTGTACCATGTTTCTTTCTGTACAACATGCTGATCAGAAATATCTGTTCATCAATCACCAGCCGTATGACGACTGGAAGGCTGTCTATTATCGTACAGGTCATTCTGTGGACAAGCGATATAGATGGATGTTCCCTATTGAACTACGGAGACAACGGGTGTAATAAAACCCATCACCCGACCAATCGCGAACAAGGGATTGTCATATTCTCACCTGGTCCATTTACCGATAATGGACGTATCTCGTCTGGCCTGTTGAACAGCTCGAGTTAAAAAGGTTTTGGATAAATGACCTTTTATGTCTGGTTGTGTGTAGCAAAATAGGCAAAGTTAATTAAGCTTGTAAATGAAAACAAACACATATATTGCTTTGTCATCATTATCAGGGCGTAGTCAAGTGTCATAAAGTCAAAGTGTCAGTCTATTAGGTCCCCTCCCCAAAAAATTAATTGTGTTTCTGGGCAGTTGACCCTACATACAAAAGGAGCTCACTCTCTTAAATATTTTTTATTTGTTTTTTTATATTTTTGTTTGTTTTTCATTATCTAAGGACTCATTTACAGTTCTTGACCTTTTTCTATTTGTACAAAGTGTGCAAAATTTCCAACCCCCTCCACCCTCAAATTTGAATGTGAACAAATGTTGAGTTTGGGAGGGATTTCAAATAGCTTTTTAATGATTAATGTAAACTGGGTGTAACTCACCTCTGCTCCAGCAGACAGATTTTATGAATAGTAAAAAGTTGATAATTGTTAATGACCCCTAAAATTGTGTGAAGCATTTGCCTGAGCTGCTTTGGTCATAAGATCGAACCCCTTTGGTGGACTTATTCTCTGATTATTTTTTCCCTTATCACAACTAGTGCTTCATGACTGGTATACCCAAAGCCATGGTGTGTGCTGTTCTGTTTGTGGGAAAGTGCTGTTATGTCTGTGGGAAAGTGCACGTAAAACATCCAGGCGTGGTTCCATGGGGGCACCCGGCACACGCCCATCCCCCTAATTTTTGGACAATGAATATTTTTCTTGTAAAACCCTAAGTGCAAGTACAGGCCAACTCTATATAATTCAATGTAATGTCTCGTCCCACATAGATCTGGGTTAGACTGAGTCCACTGTATAATAATCATGCATAATTAATATGTAATTGTTGATTGGTTGCTAATAATCAAAAGGGGAAAGAAAACAATTCAACCATATCCATTTAGTTAAATTCACGTGAATAATATATCAAATTATAAAAGATTTCATCTTCAAAATTAACCTGGAAGGAAAAAAAAATAGTCTACAAATTGTATTGGCATAAAGATTGTAATTGTGATAAAAAGTCCTGTTCAATAGTTTGAATGCAAAAAGTCTGGGAATAAAATCACAATAGAAGTGGTTATCAGGTGCAGAACATGCTAATTGCTACATAGTCCATACAGGAAAAAATAGTCACGTATTTAAACATATCGTCGGCGCTCTGACAAAGGGACAAATATTCAAAATTTTATAAACTGAAATAAAATCATTTTTAATATTAGCAGGGCAGTAGATTTTGATTCTGAAAAAAAAAACCTTTATCTTTCACTCCTTTAATTAGTTAATTAGTTTATTAGTTTAAAACAAGGAAAATCAATGGGACGTCAAATTTAAAAAAAGTTATGTAATTTGGCAAAATTAAATATTCACCACTTCATCTTAGAGACAATGATATGTCAACATGTTATATAATATTAGGCCTATTATAATTTTTTAAATTTAATACAGACCTCCCATTGGTTTATCTTTTCTTCCAAATATGTTAAATATATTTATAATAATGTTAAAATTAACATACTTATGTTAAATATATTACCATTTATATATTGTAAGTAATATAAATTTAAAATATATGATTATTAAAGACTATGGGTGTGCAGTGGTTATGCTATCAGATGTGTGGATGGTATGTACTGGGATCAAATCTCAGTCAAGGCATGGATTTTGTAATTTCAGTATAACCTCCAACCCAGATTGAGTGATCTACAAAGGATCATTGGGAAGGTGTATGCCATTTGCACTGACCTGTGGTTTATCAAAAGTTGTGGTTTATGCTATCCTGTCTATGGGATAGTGCAAAGATCCATTGCTGCTAATCTGTAAGAATAGTAACATTAGTGTGGTGTCAGCAGGTTTCGTCTTTTCTAATAACACTAATGTCTGTCCAGGACAGACAGCACATGAAGCCGAGTTGTGTGCCCTGGACAGTGTGTTTGAACCTTAATTGGATATAAGTACAACCAATTGTAATATGCTATCCTGTTTATGAAAAAAGATTCTTGCTGCTATTTAAAAAGTAACCTATGTGGTGGCAACAACAACATCAGATATGTTTTAAAGCCATATTATCTCAATTTCTATGACTTAACATTTATTCATTAACCAAGACGTTACAGTGTCTTTAAACAGACATTAATTTTCTTTCCTTTGAACAACAGGACAAAAAAAAGAGAAACAAATTAACTAAAAAGCATTAATTAATCAGAAATAGCTGCAGACACAATGGAAGTGCTTGATGAGTCTGCTTCATGAGACATCAGTACATCTGTGCAGTTTGTCTTTTGATCGACACAGAGTATCAAGTGCACAATATATTACCGTAAACCTCCTTCTTATTTATCATAAATCATAAAATGAATGCACCATGAAATTAATGTGTCATTAAGATGTGGTATGACAGAGGTATTATAAAATGTGTATTTTTATTAATATGTCTTGCTTGGTAACAATATTGTGAGTAAAATTATAATGTGTAATTAATATGTCTACACAGTGGTCTAATTTTTTGCATTAATATCTCAAGATTTACAGAATATATATTTACCTTTTTTTTTTCATTGTATACATTTATATATCTGCAGCAGAACAGAAATAAAATCTATATAATTAAAAAAAAGAAAAAAAGTAGTTAGTGATAAATCCAGAAAATCCATTTATTTTAAAAGAAATGTTATTTAAATCACAAAATTTAAGGGGTAGGGGTGGGACCCTGAGACCCACTTAGTTTTCCCACTGGTAGTACTTATATGAGGTGAAAATTTGTTGTTTGAGGGGAACACCAATTATTATCTTGTGTGGTCTTGGAACCAGGTTACAGGTTACACCAAAAGGACAAAAGCAAATGTAAACAATTTTTATGGGACATGATGGCAACTTTGCTGTGATGTCATGAAATTCTGTCTAGCTCAATATATGTAGCTGGCCCCATTAGAATTTTTTTTAAATTATCTTAATAATTGTTAGGTGATATTTTTCCAGTAATAAATTTGAATCTTAAAAATAATCTGGTTCTGATAGATTTCTGGATTAAATAGAGTGCACTGTACACATATTATTATTAATAAACACAAAATAATTTCAACCACAAACTATGTTAATAAAAAAGAGCTTAACTTAATATGGTTTTACTGTAATATACTCAACCAAAAAAGAAAGTATGCATGTTGAAATATTCATGGAGAGGTTACAGTAATGGTCAATTGGCAAGTAAATACGTGGTTAACTTGTGATATTACTACACACTCACCTCCTTCTAAATGGTGTGCTCATCTAATTCACGAATTTCTGCTACGACTGTCGTCTGGTTTATGAAATAAATGACTATTGATTACATGGATACTTTCTTTTTTGGTTGAGTATATATTAAGCAGGTGTGATTCAGATCAAGAGGAATTATCGTCTGGTTCTACAACCGATTTCACGCTCAGGTACTCACACAGCCTGGTCACTGATCTTCCTGGGACTTTGGAGATAATTACAAAACCACTACCAACAGAGGTAGGGTTTGGGTTAGGGTTATGTCTGTAATGAGATTTTTATGAAGACTTTGGGCTTTTTTTACACAAAAATACATATTTTGTTAATACCTCTTGCATATTACTAAAAACACAACAGTGTGAATAACTGTTCATGTAGGCCTACTCTTTCCTTTTATTGCATTAATTTCTTGTTTTTACTAATTTTATGATTTACAGTATCTTATGTTTGTCACCTAACTAGCACTGGAAAGTCATTAAGAAAAATAGATTTTCTCTTTTCTTTAAGCCAACTATGTGTTTGAGAAAAGTAATTACAGTCTTAATGCGAAATAGGATGGAACTCAAAATAAACACTGTGATGCATCAAATTCATTTATAAAAAAAAAGAAGAAAAACAACCTTAAATGAAATGGTAAAAACTAAACATACAAAAACATCTTAATGATGTGTGTGTTTAGAAATGACATTTAAATACACAGTGGTGGATCTAGAGGGGGCCCTAGGGACCCAGCCCCTCCTAAATTATGTGAATTAAACAAATTTATTGTAACTTTTTTATTATTATTATAATTATTTTTTATGTTAAAAAATTTGAGGATTCTTTAGAGGCCCCTCATAATGTATTTTCTGGATCTGCCATGGATACATTATATATTTTTTTCAGCAACACTTTTGGCTTGATTATCCAGTTAACCTTTGAAACCATGTAACACATGGTAGAGAATGAAGTAACAAAATTTATGACTATTTGGATCAGTTGTCTGCTGGTTGTGATGAAGCGACCTTTGACCTTCATTATTTACTCGTAACTTTTAACTGATGACTTCCAGAGTGGCTTTAAATGGTCTTTTATGTGCCAGGTCTTCACAAGACTGCCCTGTGTGCTCTTTAACCATTCAGCAATATTCACAATCTATCCTTGATGATCCCTAACTAATTATGACCTTGGTTTGTTCTCTTTGATGGTGGCCAGAACTGTGTTTCTTCAACCAGCATCTGGTTTCAGACTTCAAACCCAACTACTACATAATACAATCTGATCATCAGGAGAAATAACTGGCAGAAATTCCTAAACATGATGTTCATATCTTCCAAAAGTCTAACTAAAGATACTATATAACTCTATTAAGTCATCGTGAGAAATATCTTGCCTCCATCTTCAAACTTCAAATGTTACTAAATAACAATATTAAGTCATTATGTAAAATAACTTTCCACCACATTGTTCAACACATTTTCTTATTTTCCAGTTCAGACTAAAGGTATTGCTTTACACTGTTAAAAGGAATTGGTCTAACTGAAGTTAGTATATAACACTATTAAGTCATCGTGAGAAATATCTTGCCTCCATCTTGAAACTTCAAATGTTATTAAATAACAATATTAAGTCATTATGTAAAATAACTTTCCACCACATTCTTCAACACATTTTTCTTATTTTACAATCTCAGACTAAAGGTATTGCTTTACACTGTTAAGAGGAATTGGTCGTAGCTTTTATAGACACAGACGTTATCTGCTCTAAATTTATTACATAACCCAATCAAGTGATTATAGCCAATAACTTGTCTTCATATTTTTAAACATACTTTTCATTTTTTTCATCTTTGAACTAAACTATTACACCTAATAGATTTAGAAGTACATAACTTACTTAGATGCAGGATCCAAAAAAAGACAGAAAAAGACTGAAATGGACTGAAACAGACCGAAATGGATTGATAAAACACAAAAATGGAGCACAATTTTAACCTGTAAATAATTTGCAGAACATTTTCCAGAGGTTGTAGCATCCACTTATTTGATTCTTTTAATATTCTTTATTAAAGAAAAAATTATATATGTATCGAAGAAAGGGATATTACAACTTCTTGAAAATGTTCTGTAAACTGTTTACAGAATAAAATTGTGGTCCATTTCAGTGTTTCTTTGATCCATTTCAGTCCATTTCGGTCCTTTTTGGTCTTTTGTCAGACTGTTTAGATGCATAAGAATTTTTGGTATAATTACCATATATTAAATCTGTTTTGGACATTATAGACATACTGTAATATTGTATTAATAACATGTTTTTTAATGGTAATAATTTTCATTGCTTATTGTAATTCCTTTTATTTGACACCAGATTCCCATTTCACTAATTTAAACTTTTAATGATTAATTTTCTTTCCATTATTTATTTAAAACTGATCCATGTTTTTAAAATATATAGATGAAAGTTTGAAATCTAAATACCATTATCTTTTGTCTTTAATTTAAAATGTTATTAAAACTGCCTTTCTTGTTAATACCTTGGGAATCTACATTGAAATTCTATCTTTTAGCTTTCAGATTTTATTAAGAATGTCAAACTTCATTAGTGGATTGTATAAACAAGCAAATGATCTCCAGCAATTCTTCACAAGAACTGAAACAAGAGTCCACGCCATTAACTTAAAATCTATTTTAGATTTAAGACTTTTAGAAATGTAATATATATTTACCATAATGCTTGTAAGCAGTCAAATAATCTGTTGTTTAGCAAATATCATATCCTACTGAATTTAAACATAGATACAGAGATCACTTTATAATGTAAATTCTATCTCTGAGATTAAGCCTTTATTAAAAATGTCAGATATATTTACCATACTAATGGCAATCAGACTCATACTTGGTAATCTGTTCTATTTTAGCAAACGGCAAAACCTGATGAATTCAAATTTAGAAATATGTTAAAGGATTATTTATACAGTAGCTATTAGGTGTCTGACATATGGTATTATGCAACACATGGTTTTACAGGAAATCTGCTACTCACCAAGAGTAATGATCTTTTATATGCACTATCCCACAGACAGGACAGCACATACCACAGCCTTTGATAAACCAGTTGTGGACCACTGGTCAGTGTAAGTGGCTTACACCTACCCAGTGAAGATTGTTGAATACTCACTCTGAGTTGGAGCCAGTATCGTGATTAAAATTCCCATGCCCCAACTGAGATTTGATCCCAGTATCTACCTGCCATGAGACCAACAGTTTACGGCTGGATAAATTTAGATATAGAGTCCAGTATAACAGCTAAACTCTCACTCTTAGGTTAATACTATATTAAAAATGTCTGAGATGTTTACCATATGGTAATCAAAACTTAATCTGTTGTTGGACATGCAATCTGTATGGGGATGAATTTGGTCTGAATACACCAGAATCACAGACTATCATCAGCTGTCCAGTATGAAATCCAAGTCTCACATCAGCTGTCTTGTAAGCACATGGACTAATTGAGAGCGACCAGCATCACTAAAATATGCTTCCCCCATGTCTGCAGTGCCAGTTCTAATCTTCAGTGACTTTCTGCAAGTCATAAAAGTGGGGTATGGTCAGTCTACATCATGCTTGTAGTCGGCTGAGTGCTCTTTCTAACTCTGGTATAATTTGAGGATCTGTGTTGTCTGTGGGTCCCATTCATCTTGTTGCTTGTTAGGCTGGTCATCCATACATATTCAATTCATCATTGACAAGCTAGTCTATGTGGAACCATGGAAATTATTGTCTCATAATCTTCACTGTAGATAAATAAGGAAATACATCATTGCAACAATCAACCTTTTTTAAAGAGTATTGTTACAGGAACCTTTTTTTTCTTTACCACTAAATATGCAGGGCCAGCACAACCAGGGGACAAGGGGGCTTTTGCCCCCCCCCCCCCAATAATCTGCAGCACCCTTTTTTAGTGACTATATTTACATTTACTGAATACAATATGGGCACCATTCAAATGACTGATGTCGCTCCTATTCAGTCTTGCCCCACCTCCAGTATTTAAATGGCTGCACCCGATTTCCTGATATGAAATGTAAATGATCAGATTCTGTGTAATATGTATTAAGAAATAAATAGGGGTATTATGCAAGTAGTTATGACATATTATGTTTATGACATGCATGCCCAATATTCTTATTACCCACATTTTATAATTGGTAGGTTTACCTATAAAGAATTGTTATAATCACCTATGGGTGAGACAAAAAAAGACAGAAATATTTGTTAATGACACCCGCTCATGAAAAATAAATGTCAGTTACTGAAGATCACACAATCATTAAATTATTACTTATAGCCCCTAATTTAACTTATGTAGGGGACATTTCAAGAAATTGGCCCCTAAACATCTAGATATTATTTCAACCCGCTATTCATACTTACATTTGTTAACAGAACTAACTAGCATATTAAACGGGGTTCACTACTGACAGTTTGAAATATAGAGATAAACCAATGAATATTGAAAAGAATGCTGCAGTTTTTAAAAATCAGTGAGATTTTAGGGAGTTGCCAGGTTAATAAGCTAATGGGGTAGAGGCTAGTGTACTCAAGGGGGTCATATCTTCATAGTGCTTGTTATTTTTTTTGCTGTCATTCTATTACACTTCACTTCTAGCATAATAGCCTTCAAAGAAAATACTGTACACTAGGAATATATTAGACTGCACATAATGAACAATGGAAAAGCAGCCGCAGTTTTATAAGATTCACTACATAAACTTTTTTTGTTAGAGAATATTGTTGTAGAGACTGTTTTCTCTGTTCAATGTCATATAATATGTAATAAACCTTTTTTTTTAAAGAGTATTGTTATAGGGACTGTTTTCTCTGTACAATGTCATATAATCTGCAAACCATCTATGCTGCATTAAGCAGTAAATACCGGTAGGGTTATTATATGAGTAGTTATGACATACTGTGTTTATGACATGAGTGCGAAGCATTCTAATATTTTCCAATCCGGAGCCATACCTAGTTTATGTTTCTCATTATTGGCACCATCATGGGCAATATATAATACTAATTATGAACATATACAGTCTATATATACTCAACCAAAAAAGAAAGCATGCATGTTAAAATATTTTTGTTTCATGGAATGGCAACAGTAATGAGCTTTTGGCAGAAAACATATGCGAAACTTGTGATATTACTGCACACACACACACACACTTCCTCCTAAATGGTGTGGTTATCTAATTCCAGAATTTTTACTGTGAATGTTGTCCGGTTTATGAAAGAAATTATTATTTATTACATGCATACCTTCTGTTTTGGTTGATTATACTATAAACATGATACAATGAACTCTTGTACTCTTGCATTCTGTCCAAACTAGAGCCTCTGTGGTCCAATGGTCGGACTCTCAATCTTAAGACCATGGCATAAAAGTTTGAAAAATAATTCCAATATGGCTGCCAGTAAAATGTTTTAGTCAGTTGCAGGAATAAGAAGTCAAAGTGATGAATTTGTTAACATTGCAAAATTATGGAGAACTCTGACCAAACCATTTATTTGATCCTGAAGTATGAAGGGTAGAACAATATATCAAATATGGCTAACAATAATTTTTTTTAGTCATCTGCAGTAACTAGACGTGAAAGTGATGAATTTGTTAACATTGCAAAATTATAGAGAAGTCAGACCAAACCATTTATTTGATCCTAAAGTTTGTATGGTAGAACAATAGAGCTGGGCAGTACTGAAATTTCAAGTTCAGTATTGCGAGTGTGATTTACCTCAGTATCAGTACGGTACGATATTTGGTATTCACATAAAACTGATAACTATACCCATATCAAGCGGTATTTTATGTATACCTACCTCTAAATGAATGCCCAAGTTAGAGCGGAAATACGTATTTTTCAATACCGAAATGTTCAGTATTTTGAGATTTGCTCGGTATGGTAAATCTGTATTGACATAATACCAATACTGAACGGTACATACTGAATACCACCCAGCTCTGTAGAACAATATATCCAATATGGCTACCAATAAAATGTTTTAAAGCCAACTGCAGGAACTGAAGAAAGTGGCGGATCTGTTAATTTTACAAAATTACAGTAATTCCACTAAATACAGTTAGGCTAAAGGCCAATGTCTACTAAATTTGAGCTGAACTCTCGTTCACCGAGTGTTCTGTTACAATTATCACTGCAGGAGCACAGTTAGTTAATTAACAAATCAACAGAATCTTATTGTATCAGAAAAATGGTCCAAATGTTACTTTTAAAGGTACTTTAAAGATTTCTAAATCCTATATATCAGTAATAGTTAATCCATGATTCTGTGTATTTATAAACCTTAATAGATTAATATTTATGAAAATTATAGATGAAAGTCTTCCAAATTTGTCCATAAGTCTGGATTATAAATATTATTATTTAAGCGTGGTTACATATTTTATGGATTGATTCCAAATATTTTAGTTTTAGTATGGTTTCAGGTTTTCAGAATGAAGGAAAAAAAGCTCTTGTTTTTCTGAAAATTGTTCCATTAAATGGGTTATTTGATGTTTTATGCAACCCCTGAAATTTCCTGCTGCAATTGGCAGTGCCGTGGAGATTGCAGCAGTTTCATTCTCCGTGGCACTTTTTTTGCCATGGATTATTAAATTTTTTCAAGGTGTAATTTTTTCTTATTATTAAAAAATAAAGTATACTTTACACTAAAATTGCTGTGGAAAACTCTGTGGACACTATTTCTCCACAGCATTAATTTTGCCATGGCCATTTTCTTAATTACAGGTCGTTGCTTATGTACTTTTCAGGATTCTTTGTCAGACCCCATTTTCATGTTTCAAATTAAAGTATCCACAAAAATAACTGAATTAAAACAGTTTTTTCCTTTGAAATACCATAAATAAATAAATGAATTAATATTTGCCAACACCCCAGCTCATTTATTCATTAATTTTATCAAGTATTTCAAAGACAAAGACTATTTTTGATTTAATTAATTTAATAATTTATTCCTGAGTAAGAGATAATATCTCTTGCCTATGACAACTCTTGATGATGTTTCTTGAAAAAAACTATTCAGGGCCATAGCTAGTGGTGGGAAAAGGGGGTGCAGTTTCCCCTCCCCCCCAAAGCCCCAGTAAAGAACCAGTCATTTTAAATTTAAACACAATTTACTGTTTATTGATATTGACATTTAATAATGTAACCTCTCTGAAATGGTTGGAAATGACATTTCAGAGACCCAGTAGTGGATCCAGCGGACGCCCCCCCTTATTCGAATTAAACATTTATTTTCAAGTGGAAGGACTTGAAAATTAACCATTCCCCCCTCCCTCCCCCCCCCCATTTCTATTCACACATCACTTTTGGATTTCCATTTTCAGAAATCCAAATTTGGACCTCTTTCAGAAATTCTGCATATGCACCTGAGACCTCCCTAGTGTCTTGAATTTATTAGACCCCCACCACCAAACAAAAATTCCTTGCTACAGCACTGCTATTCTCAAAACAGCCAGTCCATTGTTACATTTATTCATCTCACTTATAATCACTCTTGCTCTCAGACTTCACTGTCAAACTCACAGATAAAATCAGTTTTAAATTACATAATTATGTGATGTGATATTCTAAGAATGAAATTCTAATTAATATGCTATTTGAACTGTCTTAAAAATGATGTAGTGGTTTCAGATTACGTTACAAAGGTAAATAATTGATCATCTTCTTGATTACAAAGGTAGAAGAACTGCATCAGCCCGAGATGCAATAGGTTGTAGGTTCATTCCCCTTCAGTGGACTCATTGAGGTATTTCTCATTTTAGCCAGTGTTCCAAAACTGATGTAATAAAGGTTGTGGTATGTGATGTCCCATTTGTGGGATATAAAAGATCCATTGCTACTGATAGGAGAGAATTGCTTATGTGTTGGTTGCAGAAGTCCTTGACTCATAATTACAGTGTGTCTGACACCTAGTAGCCACAGAATAAATAATGTGCCGAGGTGTCGTTAAACAAACAATCCTTTCTTTCTCATAACAAAGGTAGAGCTTTTATATGAGTTGTGATGGGCAGCAGAATGGATATCCATTGAAGTATTTTCCATTTCAGACAGTATTCTTCAACTGGTACGTCAAAGACTGGTATCCTGTATTTAGGTAATAGCAGCCTTGCTTGTTTCATCTGTAGACCACATGTCATAATGTTATGTATTTAACACCTAATACCCAATGACTAAATAATGTGCTGGGGTGTCATTAAAAAAAAAATCTGTTCCCGTCTTAAGACCATATGTTATGAATATTATATTTCAAACATAATAGCCAGTGGCAGATCTAGGTGGGAGCCCAGCCTTCCCTTAATTTTGCAATTTAAATAACATTAAATTTTTTTATTATTACAAATTATTAATATATTTTTTTTAACATTAAAGAATCAAAGGATTCTTTAGGGCCCCCTAAATGGATTTTCTTGATCTGGCACAGATAGCTGTGGATTAAATAAACCTTCCTTTTCTTTTCTTTAACTGATACCCAGCAAAATGTCAGAAGTGTTAAACAAATGTTTCTATATGTTACACAAAACCTGCTGATGCTCTACATATTGTCTTTGAGGGTGTTTCACTTCCAATTGCTTTTGTAGACACAAAGAAAATGCTCAGATACAAATGTTTTCATTTCCCGACCCGCCACGTTTTACGAGTCAGTGCTGGCATACAAATTCTTGTTGATGAGTACATTTCCTCACTACAATGATCTCAACAAATGGTTTTGATTTTTGCAAAGTGCAAATGAGATATTTTCTACAAGTAATAGAAACAGTTTGCACTGGGAGGTGATGGGGCACTTCCTAGAAACACACCTGGACCATATGGTCACAGCCTTGGACACTGGGTTCAAGAGTAATGCCAGGTTCACGGAGATCCTTTGGTGCATGTACACACAACAGGTCATTTCATATCCTTTAGAGAATAGGCCCATTATCTGTACCCAGTAAGGGTGAAACATGGTGGATGTAATTCCCCATGAGAATAGGAAAAAACCCACTCCTATTGGGTCAGGATATTTATAGGACTTGCTCTGATTAAATGGAAAAAAAATTGATTGAAAAAAAACAAGGATTGATGTGCAATGTCAAGAATGATACCTATATGCAGTACAGACATCTTTTATTTTAGGGTCTTCAGTAACAAATACAAAAATCCATTTGGGGGTCCCCCTAAAGAATCCTTGGTTTCTTTAATATTAACAATAATAATAATAATAAAAAATTTAAATAATAATTATCTTTTTTTAATTTGCCACCGGAATCCCCCCTAGGTCTGCCACTGGTCTTATATGTCTACCTTTTACAAAATAACATTGATTTAGCTTACTGAGAGTCCACATTTTACCAAAAACGTACCCCTTCTTTATTAATCCTGAAACAAATCTGAACTAATGAATATATATCTATAAAAGATATGTCTCCTTGCATTGTATTTCAACAAGGAGTAGGACGTAGCTCAAATGGTAGCGTGTCTGCCTGTGAATTGGTCGGTCGTTTGATCGATCCTTCTCAGTGGACCCATATGCAGTTTGGGCTATTTTCCGTTCCAACCAATGGTCCACAATTGGTTTATCAAAGGCAGTGGTATGTGCAGTCCTGTCTATGGGACGGTGCATATAAAAGACCCCTTGCTGCTTATCAGAAATAGTAGCCAATTTGGTGGCAGCGGGTTTCCTCTAAAGACATATGTCAGAATGACCATAAGTATGATGTCCAATAGCCGATGATCAGATAAAAATCAATGTGCTCTAGAGGTGTCGTTAAATAAAAGAATCTTTACTTATAAAAGATATGTCTCCTTCCATTGTATTTCAACATGTATATAAATGACACATTGTCTTTTGCTTATGAAATTTTCTTTGGCTTCCACAAATTCTAGTTTTTTTTTAACTTCATGACAACCACACAAATAACATGAATGATATCATCAGGATTTATTAAAGTTAAGACATTCAGTTTTATAAGCAGATACCTTGGTCTTAAAGCAACATTTGTCAGTTGTTTGGTGTCCTTACCAGTCAAGTTTCACTATACTGAATGTGCAATGACACAGCATATATATCATACAATATTCTTTTTGAGAATAGGCCCATTATCTGTACCCAGTAAGGGTGAAACATTGGTGCAAATAATTCCCTATGAGAATAGGAAAAAATACTCCTATTGTGCCAGTACATTGATAGGACACACAGCATATATCATACAATATTTTTTTCTGCAGTCTTTTGTAACACTATTGACTAAATATCATGAACAGCAGGCCACTGTGGGGAGGCAGAACAGACAACAGAGCACATCCTCAAGGACTGCAGAATCCACCAGTTGCCTGTTAAGAAAATCCACGGCATGCAGCAATTTAAGAAAAGCTGTATGGGCTCGTGGATGTGCTACAGAAGACCACCACCTTCTTCTTGAGAACTGCTCTCCAAGTGTGACCCATGACAAACGAAAAGAAGAAGATTAATAGCTAAAAATGAAAAAGTACTCTACGTAAAGTATTGAAGCAGCAACCTTCAGCATAACAGGCAGACAATGCATCATTTCAACCACAACTGTCTGAAGAAAATTAACAGCAAAAAATGAAAAAGTATCCTTTGTAAAGTATTGAACCAGCAACCTTCAGCACAATAGGCAAACAATGTATCAGTTCAACCGCAACCGTCTGAAGATATCTTTACATGTCAGTGAGCTAAACAGTGTGGTTGTATGACCAAGTAAATATTATTATTTAAGCGTGGTTACATATTTTATGGATTGATTCCAAATATGCCACATGGACAGCATCTTTCATTGCTTGCACATGTTTCGTAGCTGTGTGCCAGCCGCTCTACATTGATGGCAATTTGCTCAACAAGCCACCGCAAATGCCAACACGCTTTTAGCAAGTTGGTTCAGGCAGCATGCCTGGAAGTCTTTGAGGTACAGTGATATTTAAGACATGATGATGAAAATGAAGGCACTGGGTTTGTTATTAAAAACAAGAATATTTGTTTACATGTTACAGCCTTTTTAATTGCTCATAATTAAATATTTATCATTTTTCATTTATTATGTTTATTTTAAGTTTTAACTTAGTTATATTTAGTATATTTTTATTATATCATACTGTGGATCATCTTTATACAGTGATTTACTGTACCATATTTTTACTTTCATTCCCAACAACTGAAATTTATTTTGTTTGGGGAGGGGGGTTGGGGGGTTGTTATTAAACCAACATTCATTTGTTCATTCGTTCATTAATTCATTGTTCATAATTAAACTTTAGTTAAAATGTCTTGTTTAGAATATCCTTTTCAAACGATTATTTAAATTTCTGGTTATTTTGGTGTTTCTGGTCAATACAGCACTAGAAACCCAAAAAATCAACATGCTCCCAGCCACTTAATTCAAATTACTTGCTTGGAAGTTTTTAATGCTGGAAATAATCAATTCTTGTTAGTTTATTAACTACATCTAGTTTTAAAATATTGGCCCTAGTTACCAGACACTATAACACAAGTTCAATATTACAGCCTTTCTCACAATTAAAATATCACATTAATTAAAATTTTGTGTATAAAATATTCATTTTTTGCATATCCACTGTACTTCTGATTTTCCTGTGTTTGTATTACTTTTAGTCAGTACTTAATAAGCAACAAGAAATGTAAAAAAGTCGTTAACCTATTTTATTAGGCACTATACTAATTTTACTACCTGGTAATTAGTATTTTTCAATTTTCAATTTTTTTTATTTTAGGGTTGGTCGCACAAACAACAGGTTAGGATTCTTGGTGATTTATTTTATGTCATCGAACATAATGAAACTAATTTTTATCCTACCTTTAGTCTGTTATTTGTAATACAAGTTTTATCTTTATGAGTTCTACATGTTTATAAAACACATCTCTGCAGTTTGGGCTATTTTCTGTTCTAACCAGTGGTCCACAACTGGTTCATCAAAGGCCATGGTATGTGCTGTCCTGTTTGTGGAAAAGTGAATATAAAAGACCCCTTTCTGCTTATTGGAAAGAGAAGCCTATGTGGGGCTGTAGTGGGTTTTCTCTAAAGAAATATATCAGAATGACCATGTATGACATCCAATAGTCAATGATAAGATAAAAATCAATGTGCTCTAGAGGCATCGTTAAATAAAATAAACTTTACAAATTTTTACACTACCCTTAGTCTGTTCTTTGTAATACAAGTTTTATCTGTATGAGTTCTACATGTTTATAAAACACATTTCTGATATATAAAACTTCAAAATTATCCCACACTGTCCATCTTTCATCTTTCATCCAGAACCATAACCAACCCTTCACCATGTCATCAGGTAATAATCTTCTTATCCTTACACCGAATCAAAGTTGACAGCTGTCTATCTAGTCTTCAAAACTCAACTCCAGCTTTTGAATTTCTCCGTCTGCTGCCAACAAAAAATGGCTGCCTGATTTCCTTCCACCTGTCATGAAATTTTCTGGCCTAGCAAATATTTAACACTTCTGACAGCAAAGATAAATTAATAAACCTACTTGACATACCAGTCAATCAGTATAAATTGATCACTTTTCAAAAGCAGGTTTCTGATAATTTTTTGTAAATAGATAAATAAATGAAATGTTTACGGAGGAAGGTGATGTGCACATGCTGTTTTGTTGAAGAATGATGGTTATAAACTGTAAATGTTGCATCACTGAACAGATTTTACGATGATAATTGAAGATTCTTTGTCGAGTCTGGTGTCGGAAGTGTTTTTTTTTTAAATACTGATATGACGTTCCGACTGTCAGCACATACAGATTTCAAACATAAATGTGTCAATGCCAGGTTTTACAACGCATGTAATGTATTTTCTTTTCTAGATAGTAAGTGTTAAAAACAGATTTATTTTTACTGAAAAAGAGAGAAAAACAATTTTTTATGGATTTTGTTTTTCATTCTCAACTGTTAAAGCTATTTTTATATTTATCATAAACCATAGTTAAAGGTGTCTTCATAATACAAAAAAAAGTGTGAAATGTTTTTTCTTCCTTTTTTAAGAAATGTTGATATTTATCATGCTTAAAAGTGCATTTATAACCACAAAAACAATCAGAGTAAACCATGCCATACAAACTGAACTTGAGCTAATCATGAAATCTCTCAAATAAAATGACAAAATCATAAAGTAAAAAGTAAAGTTTGTTTTATTTAACAATGCCTGTAGAACACATTGATTTATATTTTATTATCAGTTAATGGATGTCAATCATATGGTCATTCTGACATATGTCTTTAGAGGAAACCTGCTGCTGCCACATGGGCTACACTTTTTGATAAGCAGCAAGGGGTCTTTTACTTGCACCATCCCACAGACAGGACAGCACAGCCTTTGATGAACCAGTTGTGGACAACTGACTGGAATTGAAAATAGCCCAAACTGCAAATGGGTCCACTGAGAAGGATCGATCAAATGACCGACCGGTTCACAGACAGACATGCTACTGTTTGAGCTATATCACACCTCCACTGACAAAATCATGTCTTTAACTCAGAAGATGATGCATTTGTATTTGTTCAATGACACTACTAAAGCACATTAATTTATTAATCATTGGCTCCTAGATGTCAAACGTTTGAAAATGTTGACACATAGTCAAGTGTGGGCCAGCCTCTAATGGGTTTAGAACCACTGTCTTCAGCTTGAGAGTCCAATGACCTTCATTAACAAAATAATCAATAAAGCATTTGTTTTAAATATAGATAGTTTACACAATAAAAAAAATCTCATCTTATGCTACAGTGATGAAACAAAACAATCTTTACAACCATTTCTTCTCTTCGTTCATCTGAAGATTTTCAAGACAAATTTTTCTAGTACTGTTTACAGTAGCTCTCTACACTGCTGACAGAACCTGTCTTTACACATACCAGGAACACCAGGAATCAGTTATACCATTAGCATTACAATTTATTTACACAGGCCAACACAGGGAACCTAACAAAACCGCTTCACTTTCCCCCACACACGGCTCCTGGTGCAGACCACTCTGATAACATGGGATCAAATGATGGGGAAACTCCATGGAAGATTACTATATAGCCTCAAGATAAAGGAAATCAGGTGTTAAACTGTGCATTATGGTCCAGTCAAAATGCTAACTCACGTGGAGGAGACATTTGCTTACATCATGTGGGCTGTAATGACTGGGTGTAGCAGAAACCAAACCTTCTTGGTAATGGGAAATAAATAAACAAAGATAGCTTCACATGTTTGATACATTTTTTTTGTGGCTGCTCTCAAATGAGGGTGTACAGGATTTGTGTGTTCCAGGAAAAAATCCTGGCTGATGTTGTGACTTCTTGGATCAACCATCCTTGAGGATAGTGCATATAAAAGATCCCTTGCTGTTTATCAATAAGAGTAGCTGCATTAGTGTGGCAGCAGCGGGGTTTTTTGTCTCTCCTACTAACACCAACCTCTGTCCTGGACAGACAGCATAGGAAGCCGAGTTGTGTGACCAGGACAGCATGCTTGAACCTTAATTGGATATAAGCAGGAAAGAAAATACAACCAACCATCCTTGGTAGACTTATTAGACTATTTGCAATTCCAGACTGTGGTTAATAACTGGGTCTAAAAGCAGGGAGACTGGATAATGTTTTTCTTTGTATGGTTTGTTTACTTATTTTAATGGTTATACTCAATAAAGGACCTGGGCAAAAACCGGCCTTCGTGGCGCAGTGATTAAGCTATCGGACTCGACTAGTGGTCCACAACTGGTTTATCAAAGGCTGTGGTATGTGCTATTCTGTCTGTGGGATAGTGCATATAAAAGATCCCTTGCTGTTTATAGAAAAGCAGC
>JAULBS010071735.1:0-21391 GCA_032355785.1 Symmetromphalus regularis | reverse complement strand
TCTAAATATTGATTACAAATGAAACTTACATGCATTTGTTATACTAGATCTCGTTTTCATATCACGCAAGACATTTTGGTATAGGGAATACCATGTCGAGTCGATCAAATGTTTTCACATTAAAAATGTCAAATTTCAAGATTGGAACTCCTCGTGGAGCAAAATAAATTGGTACGAAATGTTTTTGCAGCTTCAAAAATATTAAAATTAAAAAAAATAAATGCTTACAGGCGAATACCTTCAATGGAAAAAAAACCTTTATTTAAAAAAAATTTTTTTGTCCATAAGCATAATTCATTATTATTTTTAAAATATTGATAATAAGCCAGATGCAGTGGTTATGCAAGTAGTTGAATGAAGTATTTCTATGGACAAATAAAATGTTTATATTTAAAATAATTGTGTGTGTGTGCATTTAAGGTCTTATGCATGCACTAGTAATTGTAAAACATTATTTTTCTTATACTGAAATCACAGACTTGGGGAGTTTTGTAAACAGCTAAAATACACTCTTCAATTTGTTCGTGCATTGCTCGTACAAGTGTTGTTTTTGTGTTACCCATTTTTTGTTGACTTATTAGTTATTGATTAATTGTTATCACTGACTGTTCACCTTTATTGATTAATATTAAAAATAATCATGAACGAGTCGTTCAAGTTTTCAGATTAAATTTTTTATTTTTACAGTGTATTAATTTAAGTTAAAGGATAAACATCTGAAGTCACATGAAAATATTATGAATGTCTGGAAATTCTGTTCCATTGAATATTTGTTTGTTTAGATGCTGTTTTCACAAAAAGAGTTATCAAGCATCGAAGTCAGTTTGGACCATTGGAGGCACCACTCTATGCAACCCAGCCGAAAGCTGATCCAGCTCTGTTTTCACTTAAGGTTTTATCATAAGCTATTTCTATTTTTATGCAATTTTGTCATAAGGATATTATCTTTGCTTTGTCCTTGAATTTATCACATTGCCAACCCCAATCAGTGTTTATAATTATTTGTGTAATACACGTCAAACATACTGTAACTAGGACTCAAATATATGTAAGAATAGGATGAAATGACCACTAAGATATAGTGGCATGTCAGATCAAATTACTTCAGTGGACCCATTTAGGCTATTACTTGTTCAAGCCAATTATCCACAACTGATGTATGCACTGTCCTGTCTGTGTTAAAGCTTACGTAAAAAAATCTATTACTACTAATTGAAAAGAGTAGCCTTTGTGAACCATGTCATACTGAAGTTTGACATTTGATGGCCACTAGTTAACTAGTATGCTGGATGGGAGGGGGTTGTTAAAACAATCCTTTCTTTCTTACTATTGTGAAGTTAAAGGGGCATGTGGAAATTAGTAAATAATACATGTTTTCTTTTAGCATGTGGCTGATATATGTAGTACATGTATTGCAAGTGAGAACATATTTACTTTTAGCTTGTAGCTGATGATAATTCTTTATGGATATACGATCAAACAGATGAAGATGAATGTAACTGGATGATATTTGTTCGTCCAGCAAAAACGAAAGCTGAACAGAATTTGGTTGCCTACCAGTCTAAGGGCAAGATTTACTTTGTGAGCACAAAAGTAAGTATTTGAGAAAAAAATACTTTGAAATACTGGTTTTAATGATAATGTTAGGCTTTCAGCTGGTGGTATATTTTCTTGTAGTTCAAGATCACATACATATTCTATATAACTGAAACAGATTACGGCAACTGGATGTTATTTAGATTCTGGATTGTCTGGATCTAGGATTGATAGTAATTACATTACAAATACCAGGCCTGCACAAATTTAAAACCTGCATAACCGGAAAATAGGTTATGCCAAAACAATTTGCATAAGCTATTTTGATTTGTTTTATAAAAAGGGGGAAAAAAAACAACTTTAAAATTAGTTTTAATAAATAAAACAATTGTCACTTTGAAGTAAAAAGGAACTATAATGAATATACTTTACAGTATACACATCAAATTCATACCCAGTCATTGTTGGGTTATTACATGTGATTCTCAAAATTTTAATTTGTTGAATGAAAACCTGAAAACTGAATTTGGAATAACCTCGGACATGTGATATTTGATCGTTCTTCATAATCAGCTGACAAACATTTATTAATAGAAGCATCACAATTTCTGATTGGCTGCATTTAGAAAGAATTTCCTTTAGCGACATCTAACAACCAATGAGTATATATTACACCTTCCAACATAAGTATTCTAAGTAGACTGGTATTTGTAATTTCTGTTACATGTAATTATAATTATGCATGTCAGAAATCAGTCAAGTTGTTTGTTCGCTGAGAAAAATGATATAGAAACTTTATTTAGCAAATTTTACATGGACGGTAAATTAGTTATGCAAAATAAATTTGCACAAACGAAACTATCGTTTGTGCAATTTTTGTGTAGGCCTGAATACATGCTGTTAAAATAACAGTGTTAACTAAATATTTGTCAGTACCATGATGTTGAATATGATTCGATTTCATAAAAAATAATTATATAGGTTATGTGTGTTACTGGTATTATTTAAAATTCTAATCCCATTATATACTTCAGTGTTTTTTTTTGATGCCTCAGCAATTTGAAGATAACTGTTTTACTTATATATTTTTGTTTTTGAAAATGTTTTAATAAATGTGTGTTGTATATTTAGGCTATTCCAGCATCAACTGAACTCAAGGTTTGGTATGCCAAAGCATATGCTGTAAAAATTGAAAAACCTATGTTAGAAGAAGATGAGATTCAAACACCTCCAGCTGTCGAAGGTTTGTTGTGCATTCATTCATATGCTTTGCAATGAAAACTATATTTTGGTTTCACCAAAAACTACATTATTACAAAAGACAAAACAAAATTTGACCCCTTAGAGCCAGAAGATTCTACATGTGCTATTTCATGAAATGTCCTTAATAAATGTTTTCACATTGAGATTTTAAAGGATGATAAAACTGTGCGAAGATTATATCATCCTATAAATGTTCCATGAGCTACAGACACGGAAAATGTAGTAATGGGGACAACATAATAAACCAGATATAGAAACTTCTGGCTGGAAAAAGGTAGAGCACCTGGCTTTGTTGGGTTGAAATGTTAACTTTGCTCTTGGTAGCAACTAGTGCAATTGCTCTTTCTGTTAAACTTAAATCAAACTGCCACTTGTGTATCTGCCTTTGATTAAAGTATTCACCAGCATGTACATCAATTTAAGAAGAAACCCCCACCTCCCAAAAAACCCAACACCTTGGTATGCCCATCGAATTGCCTCGTTTTCATATCACTTCTATGCTATGAAAATGTGTCTGGTTATGTTGATTCAAATTTACAGCAAACCAGGTTATCAAATTCTTGTTAATAGTTACTTGATACTTTTTCTGGATATGATTTATGGTATCAAACTAAAAACAATTGTTTATACAGATGAAAATAATTTGGAATCTTGTGTGATCACTTAATAAGTCTTGTGTTAACATTTATTTTGTTGTTGTAAAGAATTTTTTTTTTTTGCAAATATTTGTTGTTCTTACTTTGCAACTGATGTTATGTTGTTTTTTCACAGATAAACCTGTGTTGAGAAGATCCACATCGAATAAGTCATACGTGATTGAAGACAACATGGACAATGAATCTAGTGATTCGGACACTCCAGAATCTGCATACTGCTCTTCTTGTAAAAAATCATTTGACAGCATGAGGGAGTTATATGAGCACACTTGTCTCTCAAATGACAGTGATGAACCAATGCGTCCAACTCGGCGTAAAGGAAAGCCTCGAAAAATACCTTTGAAGACAGAAGATATTTCAAAAGATAAGAATGTAGAAAGGCCTAAACGAGGTAGACCTAGACTTTCTGAGGAGCAAAGACAGAACAGAGCTTTGATAAGACAGTCTAAGATAAATGTACCAAAGGAGAAAAAAGACAAAAAAACTAAACCAGAAAATGGCAAGAAGAAGTACGTGAGAAAAGCAAGGCATATGTGTGGGTTTTGTGATGAAAAGTTTGCCTCAGAGGAAACTTACCGAATTCATGTTTCAAAGCATACTGGAAAAGCTCCTTATCAGTGTGATTATGAAAACTGTGGGAAAGGCTTTAACACAAGATTCACATTTTGGAGACACCAGCTAACACATGTTAAGCCACAGAATCGACAGTGCACGTATTGCAACAAAAGTTTTAACCGTGTAGATCATCTAAAAATTCACATGAGAACTCACGATGTGAATCGTAATGTTTATTCATGTGACAAGTGTGGGAAATCCTACTTGTTCAAATCGACCTACGACTACCACGTAGCAATTCACGAAGCAAAGGAAGGGCAAGCTACGACATGCTGTATTTGTAATAAGAAATGTGACAGTGCAGAAGACTTGATTAAACACACCAAGAGTCACAACCGTTACAAATCTGTTTCTAACACACCAAAGTTACACCCATGTCCTGTCTGCAATAGGATGTTTGGAACTAAGAAAGATGTTCGAAGGCATTCAGTTGTGCATACCAAAGACAAACAATATTTATGTGAATTTTGTCCTCAGACATTTGGTAGAAAGGACCACTTGCATAGACATTATAAATGCAGCCATCGGCACGAGGTTCTTGAACAGAAGTTTGCAAATTCTGAAGAATTTCCTTGCAGCATTTGTCTGTACACATTCAAAAAGGAGAAACACTTGTTACATCACATCAAGACCGTCCATCCCGCTGGAGAACAGAAACAAAAAGAAAATGCATCACGAACTCCAAAGAAGAAGCATACTACAGTTCAAGTGCAGACCCACATGGTGGAGACACACCACATTGTCCCGCAACAGATACTACCCCAGGATGTGTTAAATCAAGATCCCGTATTCACTGTAGCTGGAACTCCAACAACAATGGTCATGAACAGTCACATTCCTAACACGCAGCCTCTGAAGACAGTTCCATACCGTTTTGCTCCTCAGGTCGTCACTTCCACACAACCATCCAGCTCAGCCAGTGATCCAAACTCTCACTCTGGACTGAACACCACAGAACCCGTCCAACAGAATTACGCTAATGGGCAGGACCCATGCAGTCTGACAACTCTCATTACGTATGCTGAACAACTGAAGTCAAGGGGTATCTTCACATCCGACCACCAACCGGTTCATCATCGGCTTCAGCCGCCAACGTGGTCAAGTCATGGAACTGCTACTGGAGGTGCTGATGAACATTCTTATGCAAGTGGAAGGACTAAAACGTTAAACAAGTTTACCCCAGGACCGATGGGAGACATGGAGACTATTAGGTTCATACAGAATCTTCCCATTAATCATGGTCCATTCCCTGCTTCATTGTCCCATACTGGGACTGGACAGACGGCCATGGCAGTCGGATGGGATACAATAACAGAGTATGTGGCTGTTCAGCCAGTACAACAGACAGTCAGTTTAACTGAAATTGGACAAGCCAGCATGGTGCATGCTGGTCACAGCAGTAGTATGACTCCAGTAAACATGCAGCCACATTAACTTGAAGTCAGACATTTCATAAAGTTTTTATTCATACAAAACATACACAGCAAAAATAGCACCATATGTTTCATGTATGTGAAATATATGTTTAATGTACGTTCATGAACGTAATTTTTTTATGTAAATAGGCAGACATGTTTAAGGTATGTTTCAAATATACGGTAAACATAATAAAAGGATGTTTTATCATATAAATTTTAAATGTATGTTAATGACATGGAAAGGGCTTCTGTAGATATTTATAAGTTTCAATGTTGCTATGGACACATCTTGATTGCTAATGAAGATATATTTAATTTGATTTTTTAAATATTCTTTATACATTTCTGGATCAAGCACACCTAAATTCATACAAAGACACCTTTTCTAATTACTTTAGACCATTGCTAAAGACATCATGTTGATTACTGGGGAAAGAAACACCATAAATACTCATGTTAAATGTTAAACATATGTTCAAAGAAACATGAAACATGTTTAACAGAACACAATTAACACGTGAAACATGTTCAATTCATTTCATATGTGAAACATGGCTATTTTTGCTGTGTAGACAACTAAGCTTTCACAAGGCAGTGTTTATTTGGTTAACAGAGTGTAGTGTTTTAAATCGTCTTCATGTTGCAGTATGGTATTTTGTTGGCAATGTTTTTCATTGTGGTCACTGACATCTATTGAAGAATCTGATATGATTTTAAAATTTGTCTTCCTCAAATGTTTTGTTCTAAATTTGAACATGAAAAGGTAAAAGGATTTTAAAAATTGTATTGTCTTGATGTGAATCTATTAATCACAGAAACATTTTATGTTGTATTTGTTTATGAGTCAAATATGATTGGATTTTCAATATTAACTCCTGAAGCACATTGGTTGTTGCCTACTATGCAGATTTGCAGTGCTAGCCACTGTTATATTTTTAAACAGTCTGGAAGAGGAATGTTTTCTTTTGATTATTAAGTTTTTGTAAATGATGCAATGCAGTGCTTCTGAATAAGAATTTTTACACCAGACATTTTGGTTTTACATTAACGTTTTGGATCATTTGTACATTAAATAAACAATCATTTCACATACCAGATTTTTATATTGATATTTATTCTACCTATAAGCAGTTTGATATTATGTAAAACTGCTAATCGTTCTTGCTAAATTAAAAATGTATATACCGGTACATTGTGAATTATTTATCCACAAA
Source organism: Symmetromphalus regularis (assembly GCA_032355785.1). NCBI lineage: Eukaryota > Metazoa > Mollusca > Gastropoda > Neomphalida > Neomphalidae > Symmetromphalus > Symmetromphalus regularis. The sequence continues at coordinate 14,689 of JAULBS010071735.1, read as the reverse complement.
CATTTTTGTATTATGCACATTGTTGCATTTAGAGAAAAGTTTCTGTTTTAAGAGAATACAACACAAAACAAATATTAATAAAATGTCATTGTTTTGTTGAGAGTATTGGTGTAACACAAGGATAATGCCAGTCTAATTTTTTTATTTAAGTAACGTTATTCATAATAAATAGAGGTTGGCTATATTTAACTTGATCATTAGTGCAGCTGAATACCTACCAAACATTTGTTTTCCAATGACTTTTTCAAGATTGCATAAACAAGATACATGACCAAAAACTCAGACAGTGACATGGTACTGAGTACAAATATTCAGTACAGAGTAGTTTATGCAATCAGTATTAAACAAATATATCTACCAAAGTGAAACTATAATACCTGTAAAAACCAGTCAAAAATACATACAAGAATGACGTCCTAGAAATGTTGTTCAATACACAACTGGTTCTCTCGCCCAATAAAAGTCCTCTGTTAGATCACTTTCTATGGGTAGTTCACAGTTAAGGATGTTTTCCAATTCATATTAACCATATGCAGATGGGGATGGGAAACAAACAACCAAATGACTGTTTTCAATACTAGCCAGCTACACCATTATAAATATAAATATTCTGTTCAGTATCGGAATTCACCAAACAGCCCAGTACACTAATCCATACATGGTAAGTGGGACAGTGAAGTCTCTGGGCCATAGCTTGAGGTGAGCGTAGAGCAAAACATGGTTTGAGGGACGGGGTCAAATGTAATAATAAGTAGGGACAAACAAGTTATTTCATATTTTAAAAAATATTGGTAAATTATGGGGTGTGGGGGTGGGTGCTGCCACTTTGTCCTACCCCGTCTAGCTATGGCCCCGAGTCTGAAGTTCATTGTATATGACAGGATTGAAAGAGAAATCATAAGTACATTGTATTGCAGTTTATAAGTTTAATACTGAAGTAAAAGTACACCTATAGTGCTGTAGTGTCAGCATCTCATTATGATGGTCATGTGCAATGGATTGTTTTATAATTGATCAGGTTTTAATTCTTCGTTTCAGTGACTTGGTTACAAAGTGCAATAATAACATTATTTATAATACATGTTTCACAAATATTTCTAACATGTAACAGTTAATCTAATGATGACAAATATATTTTTAAATTGTCATCCCAATGCCAGTGGCGAAAAATTTGAAATTGATGTAATGTTTGTGATTGCATTTTAAAGTTTTATCTCCATCCTTGAGTAATTTTTATTTTTTAGCAGTGCATATTGCAACCCCTGCAATTAAGAAAATGTCCATGGCAAAATAAATGTTGTGGATAAATATGTCCATGGCATTTTCCATGTCAAATATACTTTATTTTTAATAATAAAAAAAATACAGTTTGAAAAAAATAATTAGTCCGAGAATGAAAAACTCCACAGCATTGCCGATTGCCGTGGCCAATTTCAGGGGTTGTATTGTATGCATAATTTGTTTAATATCCTATACAAAGTCTCTGCTGTACTTATATATATTTACAGTACTGATGACCAAGTATTAAATTTAATGAATGCATGCTTTAGATAAACAAATATTGCTTTACATGATATCATTTGTGTGTATGAGTACACACTAGAGATGACACATTTGAGCATAGTGAGTAGTGTGATAGTGCCGACATTTATTTGCTTTAAGGCCAAAATACACATTATTATGACCATTATTTTAAATTTTTAATGTCTACAAAATTAAGAAATGCCATTTGTTTTTAAAAAGAAGAAATTATGGTAGGATTAGGTGCCCAGAAATACACATTTTGTTTTAGGACTAGGTGATAATGAGAAAAGCTATACTCTATATTTATCATACAGATTATATGTCAGCTAGCAGGACACATTCAAGCTAAGCTGAACAATGAATATACCGGTATATAATAATATACAGGGGTCGAACTTCGGCATTTGTTGAGCATGGCGATTATTGACTTAATTCCAAGGAATCAAGAGGGCAACAAAACAATTTTGTGGGGAACAACAGCAAATGTGAGTTTCCTAAGGGGCATTAAAGCAAAAACCTGAAATGTCTCTGTCTTGTCAACTGACTGACTATGAGATGCTTCATGAAAGGGGACCGGGGCAAGTGTGAAAAAAAGGGCACGGGAATATTTGCCTTTGTTAGAAGTGAAATTGAGAAGGCATTGCGGCAAAGGGACGGTGGCACGGCAAATGTCTCAATGCCTTGGTGAAATTAGACCTCTGTATATACATGATTGTATAGCTTTGCTTAGGAAGTGTATCTTTGCTTTAACTTTATAGCATGAGAACTTCAATTTTGTGAAATATGATCACAAACGTTCATGTAGGCTACTGCATGAGTTCATTTGTCATTATGAAAGCTATTCATTGTGTCATTAAAACTGATCTACTCCTTGATTTGTTTTTTTTAATAATTAATGTAACAGTTTATGTTTACAATAAATATTGGTTTTAAAACAAAACTAGTGAAACTCCTCAAGAACGGACCCTCATTAAACCGGAATTCCCTCAAAGCCGAATGTTTTTTGTTGTCCAGTGATTTTCACAACTTGCATTGTAAAATCTACGGTGTCTAATATTATCAAGAAAGTTTTTATGACTCACATCAATGGTGGACAAATGGTAGATCCTTAAAGTGGGGGGCAGAGCTTTTGGTGGGTGGAGGCAGGCTATTTTTGTTGTTGAAAAACCTTCAAACTGTAAAAGACCGACTGTGTACTTCAATGTATTTGCACTAAGACCACGTGGCCAAGTGTTACATTGATATCATAAAGAGAAATACTACAAAAGATTATTTTGGCATTTTAATTTCAATTTTTTAAAGTAAATTGTGTGTAATTATATAGATATCCACCCTGTCTAAAACGTGGGGAGGGGATTTGTTTTCCCAGGATTTATGCCCCTGATATTGGACTAAATGTTTTAAAAGACATTGTTTACGTATACTGGACATGTAAAATCAAGTACAAAATATTTAAACAATCAAAATATAATTAATTGAAGACAGAACGTTTTTTATTATTATTTATAAAAAAGCATTTTAATCGAAAAGGTTTTCAAAACTAAATGATACAAAACTGTTTTCTCTCACTGATTTATAATCTGTTCTCATGGTTGGCTTTTTCAGTCTTCTGATGATGACAGTAGTATTTTGTTGAAATCTTGAAAAAATATTTGTGACATTTTTAGTTTTTTATGGTTTTGACAAACTCTTTTCTTTTAACAAAACAAAATGGCTGTGATAAAATAAAAAATAGCTAAAATAATTTTTCAAACCAATTGGAAATAAGAAAAACGGTAAAAATTAAACTTCCATTTCAAAGTTAATACATGTAACTAATGAATGTATACTAAACCAATTACTTGTAAAAGACAAACATAAAAATAATTAAATAAGAGCTTTCAATTTGTATAACAATGCACAAATCTAATGGTAATGGTTTTCGTCATTATTTTGTAAAACAACGAATGCGAAAATAAACAAAATTTAATAAATAAAATAATCAAACAAGAGCTTTCCTCATTTGTTAAAAAAATAATTTTAAATATTTAAAAAAAGAAAAATGTAAATCTATGAACACTATTTAGAATTTTTTTACAAGTGGTTTGGAAATGATGAAGTTGTCTTGATGTATTAAATGTTATTGTGTTGGCTGGTTCCTACATAAGCACATCAGCCATGTGATTAACGGAACTGTCCCTTGTTTATACCAACTTATTGAAGCATCTCTCTCAATCAAGTGTGCCAAGGCAATGTTAGAACACAAAATTATACAAAGTAAATGAAAAGCAACGGCACCCTGGCATTCGGCTTTCGTTGTCCCGTGGCACTGGAATATGTCCGGGTAATTGGATATGACGCAAAATAGGATATCTGTTTCGAAAAACGTAACCAATAGGACGATGAATGTCACTGTTGCAAAGTTTATCGTATTACAGAACGCATTCAAGACTCGCCTTAAAAATCTTCTAATGATATTTTCATACCTACGCCACCACACACGCTGTTCGATGTTTATTGGTTGTGGTCGAAAATACCTTGCACGTAATTCGATACTGATTGGTTCTGGTTCATCCATCTTTGAAAGTGCAAACAACTAAGTATTCCTGTCACAATTTGATGTAACGAGTACTTCATAGATTTTTTTCACCAGAGATCCTTAAATATTTTAATTTAAAGATTAAAAACAGTGCTTGACAAATTCATGTTGCACCAGCTGAAGACTGACAATGCTCTCAGAGTTAAACAGGAACAGTTGAAATGATTTTGTGATGTAGAAATTGTCATCCCTCCATAACATCGTTCAAAATCTGCATTTTCCAGATGCTTATTCTAAAAATAACCGCATCATTCTTTATGAATGTATCGGCAAACGGGATTATTCTTTTACGTGTACGCAGTGAACAAAGTAAAACGCTTGATGCATGCCCCTTAGCAACGAATCGTTACCTTTCAACGTCACATGACGTTATTACGGTGGCTTCATTGTTATCATCCAGATGGCTTTAGGTTGCAAACTACCATAGATTTTTGTATGCATTCCAGTGTTATTTCAATGTCATAACACATGTTGTAGAATTTCTCACGATAATAGAAGAGACATAAGAATAGCATTTAAAAAAAAAGTATAATTAGTTGGCAATCATTCAGCTACAAAATATATGTTGACCACTAATATTTTTAGCTAAGTAGCTTTAAGCCTACACCCCGTGTCAAGTCACTTGTTTGTGCACATCCACAAGTCATAACATGCACATCCACAATGGATCTAGTTTCATACTAATTATAGCAATAATGGTACAATACAAAGACTGGGTCAACAGATCAACATACAACCAATTTGCATGAGACACTTGTAATAAAATGTTCACCTGTGTTGCTGTAGTTTATATTAATTACTGAAAACAGATCTCTTTCTAAACGGACTACATTAAGCAAGACACTTAGCAATGTCAAGATTAATAGTGACGTCATACCTTTACCCACTCCCCTCCATAACGAAAATGTTTAGTAAATTATAACATAATACCAGATATTTGAGGCCCAGTTCCCCACCCCTCCTTACTCGCTTGTTACGACATTGCATACGATTAAAATTAAAAATATATAACAAACAATGAAACAAACAACAACAAAATACCATCACATTAATGTATTTACGGGCAAATGTCGAAATGAATACAGACAACCAATGAAATTTAACACTGGTGTCAGTCAACAAGAATACAGAAGTTCAGAAATATAAATAATGCAAGAGAAACAACACACGACACAAGTAGTCTAAGCGAAACAATATAGTAACAATAATACAAACAATAAAAAAGACAAAAGAAATACACACAAAATATTTTGCTAACAAATTAAATTAACTGTTATAAGTGCATCTTCGTTAATTTGAACTTAACATTTCATACGAATACAATAGTAACGAAAGATCATAAACCTAAAACTAAATATTAAAACGTAACGTATGGTTATTTTATTTGCTTGTAAAAGTTTGTGGCTTTTATGTGTATTGTAGTTTTTATCAAAGGGCCTCCAATCTTTATAAAACTTAGGTCCTCAACAAGTCTAAGTCCGGCAATGGTAATAGTAATACAAACAATAAATATTACAAAATAATCGCATAAAAATCTTTTGCTAACAAATTAAATTAGAACATTTAACACGAATACAATAGTAACAAAACATTAGAAACCTAAAACAAAATATTAAAACGTAATGTATGATTAATTAGAATTTTAATAAAACTAGAAGAAGAATACGGAATATCAATGAAACATCAATAAACTACATGTATAAGTAAATTGTTTCTTTGTGGCTATTGACAGAATAAAACATATGCAGGGACGATGCGGAATTTACTAATGGGTAAAGGACTAACTTAGTTTTATTATTTGCACTTGAAGGACATAAAATAAATCCAAAAAAAATAATATCAATTTTAGTACATAAGGAGGTTTGGAAACGTAAATTTTATGCCCTACGCCAGAAATAACAAAAACGTTTGGTCATAATGCTTCATGATTGGATATAAAAATAGTTCAAATGACAGGATGTTCTGTTAAGATTAAAATAATAATAATAAAAATAATAATAAAAAATTAAATAAAAAGAAGAAAAAAAAGAATATTAAGTGAATTTATTTATACGCTATTCTCCCTTGAAAATACGCCGCTGCAACCATAAAGACAAGATAATCATTAGCTTAATCATCAATTTAAAAATATAAAACAGCACCATTATTTTAAGTTTACTCTTAACATACCTCAGACACCATTACTTAATAGCACCACTATAACTGTCCAGGGCAACACGACGAACATACTGACCAGCATATAAAAATACAAATATACAGTTATTTATACACCCACACGTCTGTGATCAAATTAATTAAACATGTATAACCATGACTTAAATGTTTTCCAAACCAAACTATTTGTGACTAAATGTATTATATAGCCACGGTATATATATTTTCTCCAATTGAAGGTATCACAGATAATAATCATATGACGAGAGACTCCTGTTGCAGTTAGTTGAGGCAACATTCGTTGTTTATAAATACTATAATCGTTTAACATCATCGTATCTTACTGGCAGTGCTTATTTTTAATATTCCAAGGAAATATATATCATTTATAATTTCCAATAAGAACATCCTGAATTCATATTTCGTCCTGGATTATAACTTGTTGCATAGCTAAATACTGATGGAAAGTCAACATACGTAAATTTGGTTCAAATTACTTATTTTATCTTAGCATTAATTATTATTATAGGGATACCAAATAACAGTAGTGACATTTAAAGCAGTTCAATATTGTTCAAGTAAAACGCATACTTGTGTTGTTTGAAAGGCAATTTTGAATGACTATCATCAAACTGGATTTCAATCCAAAGCATCTCTTGCGTTTTCAAAGCATTGTATGATTCTTGCTAATCACCAACTGACAAAATGGCACCTGATAAAATACACACTTGTATTATTTGAAAGACATTATTTTGGATTGCCCGTCATGAGTTTTCATTCCAAAGTATTTGCTTCCTTTCTACAGTGACGTTTGCTTGTTCCTTATCACCAACTGACAAAATGGCATCCGAAGTTGTTAAGTAACCTGATAAAATACACACTTTATATTATTTGAAAGACATTACATTATTTTGGATTGCCCGCCATGAGGTTAGATTTCGTTCCAAAGTATTTGCTTCCTTTTTATAATAACGTTTGCTGGTTCCTGATCATCAACTGACAAAGTGGCTGCAGAAGCTGATCATTAACAACGAGACAGGAAAATGTCCACTTCTATTTGAATGACAGTTTGAAATGACCGTCAGGGTGGATTTCATTTCAAAGTATTTGCCGCATTTTCACTGTATCGTCTGTTTGTTGCTGACAAGAGTAGTTCACTGAAGTTTTTTTTTTAACCAGGTACAATAGCCACTTAACTGAAAGACAATACCTTATTCTGAATTAACCACCATCAGTTTGGATTTCGTTCAGAAGTATTAGCCACCTTCTCAAAGTGTCGTTTGCTAGTTCCTGATTACTAACCAACACCCGAAGCTAGTTCCTGATTACTAACCAACACCCGAAGCTGTTCAGTAACAAAACGTAATATACCCATTTGAAACAAATATCATAACCTCAAATATTTTTGTAAGGCTTTTCCTCCGCGCTTTTTAAGTTTTTAAATAGCTGTCTGCTACTAATAAGACATTCGAAACTTTGGTTCTTTTCTTGTCAGTTGTTCAATCATGACATGCTTGTATAGATCCCAATCTCCTTTGATCTGGAGGTTTTCCTGAAAGGTTTCTTCTGTCGGATACGGCCGAAGACGCATTCGCAACTGCTTTCTGACGGTTTCGTTAGCGTGTTGTGAAAAGAATTCCTTGGACAACATGATGCATTCGGCTCCTTTGCTAACCTGTATAAATGGGATTAATAATTAATTAGAAAGATAAATTGTTTGGGCGAAAGAAAGATGGAGAAAAAAGAGAGAAATAAAGAAATAAAAACAGATACAGAGATACTGGTCAAAAGACAAATGACTGGATTAACAGAGCTAGATGAAATAAGACAATGGATATTAAAGGTCTAAAATTTGTGCGATTCCAAAAACGGTTAAAAAATAAGTACCTTAATTTAGGGCATTCCTCATAAAACCACAAAAACCTTAAAAAAAAAAACAAGAACCCCCCACCCCCCCAAAAAAAATATACTGACCAGCAAAAGATATGCAAATTTAATTTGGACTGTTTGAATAAAAGACGTTGGCTGCTTTTCTTACTGGAAGCATGTAACAGAGAAGTGTAAAACATGCATAGCATGAGTTTTGTGAATTTTTCGTTGTGATTAAACTGGATCTGAACAAACATTTGCGGTTTTTTGCTGGTAAGTATATATTGAAACATCCATAAATAAATTGATTAAGGTCGGTTTTTCAAAGTATGGTTGAACTGCCATAAATATATAAACATTAACTTACCAAACTGACCACAGTATTTGTTCTATTTAGTTCATTATCGAAGATGATCGTAGTTAACCCCTGCAAAGACAGATACAATAGATATTGGTTAACCCATTCTCTGATATAGAAAATCAATGGTAAAAAAGATCTAAACAAGCATTTGTGGACCAACACAATCAGAAAAATCACCATGTAGAGTTATGTACCTTTTTAAAATGAGATTATATCAAAAAACTCTTCAAGCACGCTTTCCGTGAGTGCTAATTCCAAGTTACTCCCATCCTCCAGATTAACACAACTGTAATGTGATGATATATTTTTATGAACAGGATTGCATTACGCTAAGGCTGATCCATGTAACAGGGCCGGTACGGCCAGAGGTGGCAAGGGGGCATTTGTACCCCCCTTTTTTGCAACAATAGGGACCCTAAAATATATAAATATGCCACTGAATGATGGCGCCCCTATTCAGTCTTGTCCCCCAATATTTAAATGGCTGTGCCGGCTCTGTTTAAGATAAACATGTACATAATAAAATATTAACTACTGTCTTGTTCAAATATGTATGGCCAATGTAATTTGTTTCTGTATACTAGTACTGCTTAAGTGGCGACAAAGGTTTTGATGTAAAAATATGTCAGAATCATCATATGATTGACACCAATAACCGATGATAAGATAAAAATCAATGTGCTCTAGAGGCATCATTAAATAAAACAAACATTACTTTACTTTATTTGTTTTTGTATTATAAACACTACGTTATCAGTTATTACTCGTGCTTTACTCTTTGCAGGGACTTAATGATGGTACAAACTACACTGACATGATGTAGGAACTGCGTTTTATTTTGTTACACCAATAAGAGTCTATTTGAAGCACAAACACGTTGCATGGAAAATATATAGGGAATCGTTCAAAATTAAAATAACTACACATTGGATATTTTAAATAATAAACTATATATAAACTTTGTTGGAAATGGAGTTAATTTTTATACGTAAGTAAAGGAAATTAATTTAATAAGTATTATTAAAGGTATAATATGCTAAACAAACAAACAACCCAACTTTGGCCAAAAATATTTGACCACAATAATGAGAATACCAACCACTGAAACTACCTGTGGAAATCGGCAATGCCGTGGAGACTACCGCAGTTTTTCATTCTCCGCGGCACTTTTTTTTTGCTGTGGACTATTTTTTTTCAACGTATATTTTTTTCTTATTATTAAAAACAAAGTATACATTACGCTAAAATTGCCGTGGAAACAATTTCTCTACAGCATTTATTTTGCCGTGGACATATTCTTAATTGCAGAGGTTGCAGTACTGTCTACATGAGGATTATATTAATACAATAAATACCACACAACTGACGGTTTAATAGTGAAATAATTAATTATATTATTATTATTATAATATAATGAGATAAACTGACTAAGATATGAATGACTTACAAAAGCGTCCCTGGGTTTGAGTAATTCCACCTGAGTATAGACGTCAGCCAGTTTTGAGTCAACTGGTTTCTCGTGTTTAGCTGCGATAGGTTTCGGTCGATTCTTCTTGGGGACTACATACTCCTTGCGTCTAGTGAGTGCAGACTGAAATTAATTGAACAATTAGCATGTGATTAATCAGATTATATTATCAACATGTATTTACATCTACCAGCGCAGACGTTTAAATATTGGGAGGGGGGGGGGGAGACTGAATAGGGGCACCATTTAAGGGCAACTACAATGTAACAAATGTAAATATTGTCACAAAAAAAGGGCTACAGCTCTAATAATTTTTTAATTATTATTTTAATGTAAAATCCATTCATGAAACATAAAATTAATAATATGATGCCGATTCCTCGGATTAATAAGTATTAATATACCGTTTAAATAAATAAATTATATAATAATAATAATTTTTAAAAAGTTATTTAAATCACAAAATTTAGACGCCGGACCCTTGGGGCCCCAATATCCGCCACTGAGTATCATTGTTTAACGACCATCTAGCACAAAAAGTAAATATCGGATATTGGAGGTCATTTTACTGTTAATATAAATCTTTTATTACAAAATCAGTGTAAAGAGCTGATTTTAAACATTAAAGTACAGTATATAAAATAGAAAAAAAAAACTACAAGAAAACCACCCCAACCCACCCCCCAAAACTCCCCACAAACAAACAACAACACAATATAATCAATAAGTCTATGTTAATTGAAAAAGATAAAAATAATGATCAACAAATTGGCTACATAACACCATACCAAAGGCTATGAGTTCGAATCCAGGGTTAGACATTTATACATAGTGTTTTTAAAATAAATCTATATTCATGTAATACAGCATGATTCTTATTAATATCCAATCTTTTGGAATGTGAATAACAATGATGTCGTTAAACAAAAAATCATGTATACTGATAGCACTTACAAAGTGAGCTTTTCTATTTGGAAGAAAGTTTCCTTTGGAAAAAGACACATTTTGTATTTCCTCAATTTCCTCTTTTTTGGATTCATCTTCTTCTTCACTTTCTGTGTTATCAATCTTTAGTTTGAGAGAAAAGAAAAGAAAGAAACACACATATTATATATATGCTACACACAATTACCGAACTGCCATAATTTTTAATTTTTAAATTATTTTTTATAGCATGGAACTGTATATGGCCTATTTCAAAATAACATTAACAAACAATAAATAAATTATTAGCAGTAATTCTTGATAAAAATAATTTTTCAATTTGAAATATCCTATACATCTATCTTTTGTAGTCCCGATTTGTAATGACTTAAAAATAAAGTATTCTTTATGCTAAAATTGCTGTGGACATTATTTCTCCAATTACTAACACATTTACTTTTCATTATACTTGTGTACCTGAATGGTTACAGAAGGCGAAGGTTCTTCTTGCACAAGAAGCTGTGGAAGTTTTGGGATAGATTGTTTCTTCCTCCGAAGACCAGTATCTATTTTAGGATCTGAAATAAAGAAAATACTTAGCTGTGATAACTATATATACAGTGGTAGATCCAGAAAGTCCATTTGGGAGGGGGGGGGGAGGGGTAATATAATACAAATACCTAGGATTCTTTAAGTTTAAAAAAAAAACTTTTAAAAATAAAAATTTATTTAACTCACAAAATTATGGAGAACCCGACGAGATCACCCATTGAGTACATTTAATATTTATAAAAGATGAGTGTATCCTGCACCACTAAAGGAAGTAGTCATAAACAAGGGAATATCCTTTTTATTTAAATGAAAACCCCTATATTAAATTTTAAAGTTACCTGATGAAATATACATTACAAAATGTTAACGGAAATGTTAAGGGATTCCTATGTTACATACTACACGTCTTGTAAAAAGAATGGTGCGTGCGGACAGGCATGTGTGTAGTGTGTGTGTTTGTGTTGGTGGTGGGGGCAGGGGGCATCAATCATATAAATGTTACACAAATCCTTATTGCATTTTGCACAGTAACCAGTGGCGGATCTAGGGTGGGTCCCCAGGTGCCTGACCCAGCCTAAATTTTGTGATCATAATGTTTATTTTATTTTTTTAATATTAAAGAATCTGTCATCATACTATTCCCCCCACACCCCCTAATGGATTCTCTGGATCCGCCACTGATAACAAACAGGATGCCTGTCCTCAGTTTCAATGGTCCTATTTGACGAAACAATAATAGTATGCATGTGAAAGCAGCATAAATTGTACACACCTTCTTTTCCAACACAAAGTTCGGGCAGTTTGTATTGTTTGGAATCTACTGGTTTCTTTGCCTTCTGTTTCAAGCGAGCAGTAACACCTTTCAGTGTTTTTAGTACTTGACAGGTACCCTCAATAAAAAGTGAACTTAAAGTTGACATAAATATAAACAACAACAACAAGAAGAGCAACACGAATAACACGAATAACAACTAACTCTTGTAAAGCTTGTAATACACGCGCACTGATCATACGAACCACAGGCACCTGATGTAGGACAATACACAAACGCACGCATGCACAGACACACTCAGGCTCACACACACAGACACACACACACACACACACACACACACACACACACACACACACACAGATAGACACACACAGATACACACACATACACAGAGACACACACAGGCTCAGAGATGTTACAGATATTTTTGCCAGGGGCAGTTCCAGCAAATGTGAATGGAGGGGGGAGGGGCACAACTTGTGTGGCGTTAAAAATATAGGGCATGTGAAGTAATGTCGCTTAGGGTTTTACAAGAAAAAATTTCATTGCCCGAAAATTAGGGGGTCTTGCGCCAGGTGCGCCCCCCATGGAACCGCACCTGATTTTTGCTATTCTACAATGCCACATAAATAACAGCACTTACAGATTTGACCACATACAACCAGTCCGAATCATTGCTGTCTCGAACAATGACCATATTTCGTCTATAGAGAAAACAAGAAATATATAAACAACAAAAAAACAAAATCCTAACATTCAAGCCCTAGTAATGGGAATAATATTTTTAAGGATAGAAATTAGGATATAAAAATATTCTGAATTCATTTTTGATATATGTTATCGTGGATTTTAAACCGCTAAATGTAATGCAGGCCTGTAGGAACGACTTTGGAAGTGGGGGTGGGGAGGGGGCACTGACGGATCGGGTACAAACTCTATATCAGATTTTGGTTACAATAGCAAACATTAATGTGTAAAAAAAATATAATAATAAAAAAAATAAGGAGTGGCACGTGCCCCACGGTTACAACGGCCATGTAATGTAATATAAAAATAAAACCAGAGTATGTTTAGCATCATTTTAACATCATTATAAATGAGAGAACGCGGCACAAATAATTATATTAGGGCAGTATCAAGATGATCTGAAACGTGCTATTAAAGTAGATAGCCAATTATAATCAAGTATTTTCAAAAGTCATTGTAGAATTAAATATTTTTTTTATTGAATAATATTTTACAACTATTCAATGTCATATACATAAAAAATATCCTAATAGCTAAATATGACACACAAATGTGTAAATGTTTCACTGTAACAAAGAACAGATAAATGAATATCCTTTAATAGAAAACATGAAACGTGCATTATTTAGGAAACAAGCACACATTTACTCTGATTTCATTTTTATGTAAGTTATCGTTAATTTGAAACTGCTACATGTATTTTCCAAAGTCATTGAAGAATTTATATTTATCCAATATGATATACGTAAAAATTTATGCTACATAAACTTTTAATCTTTCTTTTACTGTAACAGGCAAAACGAAATATCAGGACGGCACAGGACGGAAAGGGGACAGGCGAGGTTCCAGCAATTTTGAATAGGGGGGAGGGGCGCTACTATGGAGGGCGAAGCCCGACCTTGTGATCGCCGAAGGGTTAACACAGGACAAATGTTCATTGCCCGAAAATTAGGGTGGGGCCTTGCGCCAGGTGCGCCCCCCGTGGAACCGCGCATGGCGAAAAATGGGTTCGATTGCCACACCCCCCCTAATAATCAGTGGCGCCTTTTTTGAGACAATATTTACATTTATTGATTACGTTGTAAGCTCCCTTCAAATGACTGATGGCGCCCCTATTCAGTCTTGCCCCCAATATTTAAACAGCTGCGCCAGTCCTGAATACACGTATACTGTAAAATAATACAAAATGCATTTTATCTTACTTGAAAAAATGAAGTAAACACATCTCTGGATTGTCCAGTAATTTCTCGATAGGCCAGTCCTTCATAAAATCACACGAACTGAAAATATTGTTTAAAGGCATATTATAAGCAACCCCTGAAATTGCCCGCGGCTATCGGCAATGTTGTGGAGATTGCCGCAGTTTTACATTCTCCGCTGCCCTTTTTTTTTTTGCCGCGCCATAACCTGGGATTTTTTAAGGCCAATTTTTTTTTTTTATCAAACTCAGTTAGAAATGTGTTAATGCTCAAATTGCCGTGGACAATGTTTCTCCACAGCATTTATTTTGTCGTGGACATATTTATATTTCTTAATTGCTAGCGTTGAAGTATTAAGTAATGGTGCTACTGTTAAAGCACAAAGCCTCCTCAGTGGGCTGTTCAGTGACATAGCTTCCATGAGGCAATGAGGCAACTGCCTCACAAGAATTTTTTGGCAGAAAAAAATTAATGTGATTAATATTATAAAAGCTGATTAAAATACGAGAAATAACTAGCATTGCCTCACTAGAAAAAA
>JAULBS010071724.1:0-21393 GCA_032355785.1 Symmetromphalus regularis | reverse complement strand
TTAATACAGGTTAAATTATACTAAATTAGCTGATTTGGGAGAAAATAAAGGTGGCTGTTTAAGACAGGTGGCTGCTTGGAAAGGTTTGACTGTACCTATTCTGAAATTCTGCCAGTCCAATTGGTAATTTTGGTAGTCCACTAGCAGGATTAGGTTTTCCATATTAAAGTCTTACTTAACAACAACAAAGAATTTATTTGTTTGGCCTAAGTTAAGAGTATACTATAGTAAACATAGATACTGGATGATGTGGTGGTTTACACCGGTAATAAAGATAATCTGGGGAAGAACAAAAGATAATCTCGGAAGATCAGAGAAACACTGTTGCTATGTAAGACACAAGCCAGTCTCACTGAGAGCTTAAATAAACCAGAAACACTGATTTTACTTTCAATTACTGCCACGTACGCACTAGTCTGACCTTTACAGTTATTAAACATCTTATCATAATTACACAATTGTATATTATAAGTAATAACTGTAAATTTCCATGTTACTTAGTGATATATAACCACTTTGATCATGTTGGTATAAAATAATCTGAGCTTGAGAAGCCAATGATAATAAATCAGTGTGATCTAGTAGTGTCATTGTCAGACATTGACAACCAGACAAGAACATTAAAAATCTATTTGTCCACTACTATTTCCACTTGACTTTCTGCTTGTCCACATTTTCACTTGTCAGGACAAGCAGGCAAGTGGTTATATTAAACAAAAAAGTAAAGTTTGTTTTATTTAACTACGCCTCTAGAGCACATTGATTTTTATCTTATCATCAGGTATTGGACGTCAATCATATGGTCATTCTGATATATGTCTTTAGAGGAAACCCACTGCCACCACATAGGCTACTTCTTCCGATAAGCAGCAACGGATCTTTTATATACACCATCCCACAGACAGGACAGCACATACCATGGCCTTTGATAAACCAGTTCTGGACCACTGGTTGGAACAGAAAATAACCCAAACTGCAAATGGGTCCACTGAGAAGGATCGATCCGATGACCTACCGGTTCACAGGCAGACATGCTAATGTGCTCTAGTGGTGCAACACTCCCGGATTCCTGGGGAGTTTCCCAGTATTTTGTCGTTCCTCCTTTTCTCCTGGTCAGGAGGAAATTTCTCCCGGAAAAATCACAATTTTGTAAACGAAAAAATAATCCTATGCAGTATTAGTATCAATGTTTATTCTGGTGGAATTCATTCCCAAAAGTGAATATATGTAATAGACATACAATATTTGTGTGTAAAATTGTTTAAATATATTTTGATATATCAATCTCCAGGGTTTTTTAAAAATCAGTTTTTTTGTCAAATCTCCTGTTTTTGGGGGTCAGTCTCCTTTTATGCCAGTGTTCAAGGTTGACAGGTCTGGTGGTGTCGTTAAACAAAACAAACCGAAAATTATTTTAAACTCCAGTCTGACATCTCACACAAAACAAAATCAACTGAGTGACATTGTTCAGAATATTAAAGGGTAATCATGTCCCTGTTTCACAACTTAAATCATGACAATAGAAAAACAGGATTGAGTATATAATCACATGGATTAGTGACTATCTGTATATACGAGTGTAACAAATACCCACACCCAACCCACCACCACCAGGTGGTTCTTCTTTCCTTAACCCTAGCTTCAACTAGCATTACATCTGAAATCTTATCTGTTACAACTTAGAGAAAATCTCTATACTGTTCATGGATTAATGACTCTATCTGTGTATAACCCTAGCTTCAACTAGCATTACATCTGAAATCTTATCTGTTACAACTTAGAGCAAATCTCTATACTGTTCATGTATTAAAGTCTAGCATTTCTCACCTTTATACCATCTTCATCGTCAGTAGATACCTTTTTCTTCCAGTTTATTAA
This sequence comes from Symmetromphalus regularis, assembly GCA_032355785.1. Classification (NCBI taxonomy): domain Eukaryota; kingdom Metazoa; phylum Mollusca; class Gastropoda; order Neomphalida; family Neomphalidae; genus Symmetromphalus; species Symmetromphalus regularis. The sequence continues at coordinate 19,515 of JAULBS010071724.1, read as the reverse complement.
ATGTTTTGTCTAACATAATACGTTTAGTATTCACAAAATGTCACACCTCACACCTGGTGTTCATTTCAAATCTGGTGTCCAGGTATTTTATACATATTCATTTCAACAGATCAGTCTGCCTATGAACAGGTCGGTCGGTCATCGGATCATTCCTTCTCAGTGGACCCATCTGCAGTTTGGGATATTTTCCATTCCAGCCAGTGGTCCACAACTGGTTCATCAGTGGCCATGGTATGTGCTGCCCTGTCTGTGGGATGGTGCATATAAAAGACCCCTTGCTGCTTATCAGAAAGAGTAGCCTATCTGGTGGCCGCGGGTTACCTCTAAATAAATATGTCATAATGACCATATGATTGATGTCCAATAGGCAATGATAAGATAAAAATCAACATGCTCTAGAGGCGTTGTTAAATAAAACAAACATTACTTTACTTTATTTCTCACCTTTATACTACCTTCATTGTCAGGTGAACCCTGTAGATACCCTTTACTTCTTGGTTATTAAATGTTTTGTTTAACATCATGTTTAGTATTCACAAAATGTCACACTTCACACCTGGTGTTCATTTCAAACCTGGTGTCTAGTTATTTTACACATATTCATTTCAAATGGTGGCCATTTATTTCTTACATATGATTTCCACTGTTTCGTGTCTATTTATAGTGTTTTATGTTAATTCATTGATATCTTCTTTCTGTTTTAAACTTTTTTTAATTTATAATAGGCATTAACGCACACACACAAATATGTCATATTGGAACATCACAACAAGGAGAAATATGTCAGGAAAATCACTGCAAGGGGAAATATGACAGGAACATCATAGCAAGGAGAAATATGTCATATTGGAACATTACAGCAAGGAGAAATATGTCAGAAACATCACAGCAAGGAGAAATGTGTCATTTTGGGACATGACAGCAAGGAGAAATATGTCATACTAGAGCATCATGGCAAAGAGAAATGTCAGGAATATCATAGCAAAGAGAAATGTCAGAAACATCACAGCAAGGAGAAATATGTCTGCAGAAATATGGCATGGGATCTGTTAAAAGCTTCATATAGAAATCTCTTATATACATGAAGATCAAACTTGAATTTTTTAAATACAGTTTGTAAATTTAAATTATTATTAACTAAATGTAATAAATATATGTTTTGTAGTTGAAAGATGAAACTGTCACAGGTATCAATTATAAATGTCAGATAGCAAAACACTTCAATAATTAATTATTGAAGGTCATGGTATATGCTCTCCTGTCTGTAGTAAAAAGTATTTAAGAGATTTCTTGCTGCTAATAGAAAAATGTAGTGTTTTCTCTGAAGACTATGTGTCAGAATTATCAAATGTTTAACATCCAATACTCAATGATTAATAAATCAATGTGTTCTTGTGGTGTCATTAAACAAACATAAATATCAAGTTGACCATAGTGAAGTATATAATTACGTATAATTAAGTATATAATAAAAGATGAAATTGGGGAGTGGGATGTAGCTCAAATGGCAGCATATCTGCCTGTGAACTGGTCTGTTGTCGGATCGATCCTTCTTAGTGGACCCATTTCCATTTTAAGCTATTTTCCGTTCCATCCAGTGGTCCACATCTGGTTCATCAAAGGTCGTGGTATGAGATGTCCTGTCTGTGGGATGGAGCATGAGAAAGATCCCTTGCTGCTTATCGGAAAGTATAGCCTATGTGGTGGCAATGGGTTTCCTCTAAATAAATATGTCAAAATTACCATATGATTTATGTCCAATAGTCGATGATAAAATAAAAGTGCTCTAGAGGCATGGTTAAATAAAACAAACTTTACTTTGTTACATATAGGTGTATAAAGAGATGTAGAGACCAAATAAAGACTGAATTTATGAGTATTTCTAGTAGACTACAAAATATCAATTAACTGTCCGAGTGCAGGTGAACTTTACACGCCACTAAGCAAGTCATTATTGAAACATAAAACAGATCCACCCTGCAGTGCTTGTATTTGATTCAGCAGTCACATGTTACCAGTGTAACAAATAGACTGCTCAATTTACATAGCCGTATGGAAGTAATTGAAATATTCTCAAACCCATAGCTCCAAAACCGTGTTATCTGTAATTACTGTGTTAAAAGATTTCTAAATGGGAGATGCATAGTGTGTTTTAAATATACCTCTACTCTAGCTCATTCACACAGTATGAATGGTGTTTACAGAGATTTATTAAAGTGAGTTGTGTATTGAATCGAGTTTAACACTCACCCATTCTGCTGTGCATACAAGGCATTGATCATCTGCTGCATGGTAAACACATGCCTGGCTAATCCCTGACACAAATCTCATAACACCACTAATCTCACAACGCAGATTATATCCACAGATTAAAACTATGTCACAACATGGAGGTGCCAACTTCAGTATAACATTCTGTATGTATCCACAGATTAAAACTATGTCACAACATGGAGGTATGAACTTCAGAATAACATTCAGTATGTATCCACAGCTTACAACTATGTCACAACATGGAGGTACGAACTTCAGAATAACATTCAGTATGTATCCACAGCTTAAAACTGTCACAACATGGAGGTACGAACTTCAGAATAACATTCAGTATGTATCCACAGCATAAAACTATGTCACAACATGGAGGTACAAACTTCAGAATAACATTCAGTATGTATCCACAGTTTGAAACTATGTCAAAACATGGAGGTACGAACTTACAGTATAATATTCAGTATGTATCCGCAGCTTAAAACTATGTCACAACATGGAGGTACAACTTCAGATTAGCATTCAGTACGTATCCACAGCATAAAATTCAATGTCACAACATGGAGGTACAACTTCAGAATAACATTCAGTATGTATCCACAGCATAAAATTCAATGTCACAAGACAGGAGTAAGTAATCTCAGACAATTTAACTTGTATCAGTTATATCCACTAAATAATTATTAGACTTGGTCGTAACACAGATGTATAAAAAATCTTAGAAATTAACAGACGATAGGTATACAAAGCACAAATCTCAATGTCACAAGATGGGAGTTACAATAATTCCATAAAATGTAACATATATCTGGTATCCACTATCAAGTATGCACAACACAAATCTCTATGTTACAACAGACGTATAATCTTCAAAAATAACATACAGCAGATAGCCACTATATAGCTATACAAATGTCACAATAGAGAAGTTTGATTAAAGTAACATACACTACAGATATCGACTACACAAGACTTCCTTCCAGCTTTCTCTCGGTTACTGTCACATCTCTACCGGTGAGTGAATCAATGGGTGGAGACTGCGCCAGTCTTTAAATCCCACACAATCGCCAGCCAATTGAGATCCTATATTTGGACTATATGCTTAGTTAAGGGCAGGGAAAAGCCTGCAGCCACAACCACAGAACCGTTGACCTTTCAACCCCAGCATTTGAATTTTAAAACCTTACACATGTGGATGACAAGTTTTTGGACGTGATAAACCCGAGTATGTTGATATAAATATAAAGCTGTTGTCGAGAAGATGGAGAGAGAGCGGGTTTGCTGGAACTAACAAAACCTGTCCCAGCAAGATAATCAAAGGAAACAGAAGCAGAAAATGTTGATTAAACCAACAATGAAAAAAGTGAAGAATTCCCAACATTCATTCATTCAGTTCCCTTACTTTAAAGTGCAAATCTGACTGCAGTAAGTTACACAGATGTTTCCAATTACTAAACAAGTCAAAATAATGCAAACTGTAGAAAATGTTTTTATACACATTGGCATAACTCTATCAACACCTACAAGAAACACACTGAGATGGCAAATCTACCCACATATTCATTTCAAATAACCAATGAGATTAATTTTTAAAATAACCAATGAGATTAATTTTTTAAATAACCATTGAGATTAATTTTAAAAATAATTGCAGGTTTTGGGGGTTTAGAAGGTCAGTCATGTTTTTGAAACCTATATTAGTTTTAACAATACACACCCAACCTTTTGAAATTTATATTAGTTCTGACTTTACAATCCCTACTTTTTGAAAATTATATAAGTTTTAACATTACACTCCTCACTTTTTGAAAACTATATTAGTTTTAACAATACACACCCCACTTTTTAAAGGTTATATTAGTTTTAACATTACACACACCTCTTTTTGAAAATTATATTAGGTTTAACAATACAATCCCCACTGTTTGAAAATTATATTAGGTTTAACAATACAATCCCCACTTTTTAAAGGTTATATTAGTTATAACAATATACATCCGACTTTTTGAAAAAAAAAATCTTTAACACTTTAATCTCTAGCACCAATATATAAATATCAAAAGACCTCCTTTACTAAAATCATGGATCCACCCTTGAAAAGAATGAAAATGGAAGTATGTGATAAAAAGAGAAAATGAAATATGACTACACCGTGACAAATAGCTGATGAGCTGACAAGAATATTACACGAGAATATTACACTATTGTTGAAACAGATCAAACAGGCTGTATTGACCAACATCAAAGGCAGTTAGCTGGGGTCAGCACAGCATGGACCATATTCAGTTAGCACTAAGGTACTGATGGAATTACAGAAATCTCATTTCCTCACATTACAATAAAAATAATATGTCCAATATGATCAAATTTAAACAATAACTGATATAATTTCCTCACATTACAATACAAATAATAAAAGCCATATCATCAAAGTTAAACAATAACTGATATAATTTCCTCACATTACAATACAAATAATAAAAGCAATATGATCAAAGTTAAACAATAACTGATATAATTTCCTCACATTACAATACAAATAATAAAACCAATATGATCAAATTTAAACAATAACTGATATAATTTCCTCACATTACAAAACAAATAATAAAACCAATATGATCTAATTTAAACAATAACTGATATAATTTCCTCACATTACAATACAAATAATAAAACTAATATTATCAAATTTAAACAATAACCTGATATAATTTCCTCACAAGATAATAAAAATAATATATCGACTAATATGAAATTTAAACAGAAGGTTTCTGTCTAGATGATTTTGAGTGTCAGGTAAGCCACCAAAGGCTCAGTAATTTTAAATTGTTTGAAGGCATTCTGCTGGGTTTTTTTTTTTTAATTGTTGTGTTCTTAGATGCATTTGAATTAACAAAAAGACTGCTACAGTGAAACCAATGTTGTTTAGCAGATATAGTAAAAAAAAGAAGTATTTTGTATAATATTTGCAAAATGAAGTTGTGGTGGTTGGTTGTCGCCTATGGGCACTGTCTGGTGTGGAGACATCCCTGAACACCAAACTGACAGGTTTAATCTGTTCTGTTCAACTTATCAATAAACAAATCTCAATTATTATCAACAAATACTGCTTTTATATATTCCTCTGCATTAATAAGAATACGAAAACAAAAGTTTGTTTTATTTTACAACGCCTCTAGAGCACATTGATTTTAATCTTATCATCGGTTATTGGATGTCAACAATATGGTCATTCTCACATATTTATTTAGAGGAAACCCGCTGCCACCACATAGACTACTCTTTCTGGTAAGTAGCAAGGAGTCTTTCATATGCATTGTCCCACAGAAAGGAGAGCACATACCACAGCCTTTGATGAACCAGTTGTGGACCACTGGTTGGATTGGAAAATAGTTCTACTGACGAATATTGATCCGATGATTGACAGCTTCACAGGTGGACACGCTACCACTTGAGCTACATCCCACTCCCCTAATAAGAATTCAAGTCATAATTTAATTTCTTGTTCTTTCCATACCTATTAATATATAAAAGTATATACATCTGTATATTGTAGCGTCTTGGTTTCAAAGGATTCTCTACTTTTCAAAGACACTTTTTGAAATTTATTTAACCGATTAATATAGATCTATTTTGACATAAAACATGACACATTTTACTTAATGGTGCCATTTTATAATAAGAATTAGTCAAATAAATAAGGTGAACAAATTGAAGTTTAATATCAATGTGGTTTATTATAAACCAAAAATGTTTTTGTTTTTTATTTAACGACTCCACAAGAATAAAATGATTTATTAATTATCCATTATTGGTTGTCAGACATTTTGTTATTTTGACAAACCCTCTACATTTTTCCATAAGCAGCAAGGGATCTTTTGTGTACATTTTCACACAGACACAGCATTTGAAATATTAGTCATGAGACACTGACTGGAATGAAAATTAAACTGGAGATTTGAGTTCACCTAGATCATTCAGTCCTATGTCCAAATCGCCCTAGATGAACACTCTACGGACTAAATAAGATCGTAATGTCAGCTTAAGTTAGAAGTGTAATATGCATACTGTAGTATGATATCATAAAACTGCCAGTGTCCCTGTCATTTGTTAAAATTAACATAATTTATTAGCTTTCCTCACACTTCCAAACTTAGTACAACTATCTCCTATAATCTATAAGTTTATGGATCTAAATGTGTTCTGATAATCCAGTAGTGGATCCAGAGGGTGGTTCCCATCCCCACCCCATTTAATCATATTTTTAAAATATATTTTGTGAGTGGAAGGAAACATTATTTTCCCCAGCTCAATTCAACCATCACATTTGGACCCCCCCCCAACCTTTCTGAAATTCTGCTTCCGTGCCTGTAATCCCTTCTTGTTCTCATTCAGTTTCAATACTTATAATCAATACACAGACATTTGTGTTCATTTCACAATGTATTTTTCAATATTTGTTTAAAATATTAATACACCCTTTTGTGTTTGTAAGAAATATGATATCCAACACTTGTACTATAAACTGATACTATGAAATGAAACATCAGTGATGTGTCATGTTGTGAAATGGCCTCTGAATGGCAACCATAAAACTTTCTGAAACTTATTGGGTTTGGTTGATTACTATACAAGCATGGTCAGACAGCTGTCACAGAGAGGACTGCACTGTTTAAACTGCTACATAACTTAATAGTTGTACGTATATTTGTAGATGTTAAGTTGACCGGATTGTTCTAAACTGGCATATAACTTAGTAGTTGTACATGTATTTAGGACTGCATAAAACTGGAATATAACTCATTAATTATGCATGCATATGTATGTGTACATGTGTGTATGTTCATGTGTTTTTAGTATACCTTCTGATCAAACATTTAGCATTTATACACACATATGCACATGTATGTCTATGTCAACATATACGTGTGCATGTATGAGTGTGTTTGTGTATAGATGCTAAATGCTGGACCAGAAGCTATACTATTTAACATAAAGGGAAACTGAAGTCAAGGAATTTAAATTGGTTCTTTACATTGCAGAAATATTGGTCATCTTGAAAACTGGTCGATATAAAGGGAAAAGTGATGCTATGAAGCATAAACCCATTCAGGGCCACCGAGGAGTGCCGGACCAAATAAGTGGGGGTCTTAAAACCAAACAGGGCTTCCATTGGGATCCAGGAGCAGGCTCTTGGGTGTGAATGAGCCTCTAGCACTTAGCCTTCTTGTTCCCCTGCCTCCCCATCAGCATCAGTGAATCTGTTTGTTGTATTGCAGAAATACTGGTAATTTTAAAACATTGGTATCATGTCACTTTACTTAGTTAACATTGTTCCACTGAACAATATTAGATAAAACACATAGACAGAGAAACATCACTTACTAGTTGCTGAATTCCCCTGGTTTTTCTATTGGAGGATTATGAACAATGCCCTGAAAAAATAAATCAAATATTTAACAATACATGACATATACAATAAACACTTGTAAAACTTGTAAAAAATTACAGTGACCTGCGACATTAATATATAATATAAATATATAAAGTAATATAATATACACGACATTGAGAAACTAGTAACATAGATTACAAAGACTGAGGCTGTTTTTAATACACACACACGTTAACCTCACTGACAAACACACAAAGACTATAATATATCTCTAATATATCACACTTGTCATTTACTTCCTCCAGGCTTTTATGGTGGGGTGATATAGTAGACTCATGCATATAACATGCACTGTATTTCAAAACCACGAATTCTTGTGAAGTGTATTTTAAAACTTGATACACTCAATGCTGTTATAGTAATCTACATGCATTGTAACTTAAAAACTCTCCAAGGCAATGATATATCTCAACATAAATTTTTAAAAAAAAGCATTGCTTGATAGTTTGAACAAGGCTTTTTGTTCGTATATGTAATATATGCAAAATATTTCTGATAATAAGGAGCAATGGCGTATCATCATGAATAAAGTTTAACCCAGACAAAAACAGATTAAATGATATACAGTTTCAAGTTACAATTTCAATTTTGTCTTTAATATAAAAAAAATATTTAAAAAATACTATAATCAAGTTTGCTACCATAAAAATACAATTAAAGAAATAACATTAACTTTGAGAAAATGTTATGATCAAAAGTTAATAAAACTTATTTTTGTAAAAGTATTGGTTAAATGTCCAAATTAACATTGGAAAGGGTACTAAGTAAGGACTCTAGAGGCATCGTTAAATAAAACAAACTTTACTAAATAAGGAAATACTGAGAACTTTAAATAGTTTAGGCTACTCAATGAGTAAAAAGTAATAATTTTAATCACAAATATAGATACAAATTATTATTATAGATATTTTAAGACATTTATTTTAGAAAAAATCTAGTTTTAAACATCATTTCAATAATTATGCTAATTCTCATAAAAAATGTTTGAATACATATGTAAAATGAAATACTGAGATAATTTAAAATACCTTTTAATTATTAAATTACCATTAATATTAACAAGAAATACACATCAAAGCACACTGCTAAATGCCAAGTAGAAACTGAATGTGTGAACAAAGTTGAAGATACATATAGCATTAATTTAATATTATGAAGACAGCTTGTGCATACAAAGATTCTAAAATATTGTTTACAATAAAATTAATATTATAAAAAATAGCTGTGCATACTAAGATTCTAAAATATTGTTTACAATAAAATTAATATTATAAAAAATAGCTGTGCATACTAAGATTCTAAAATACTGTTTACAATAAAATTAATATTTAAAAAAATAGCTATGCATACTAATATTCTAAAATATTGTTTACAAAATTAATATTATAAAAAATAGCTGTGCATACTAAGATTCTAAAATATTGTTTATAATAAAATTAATATTATAAAAAATAGCTGTGTATACAAAGATTCTAAAATATTGTTTACAATAAAATTAAGATTATAAAAAATAGCTGTGCATACAAAGATTCTAAAATATTGTTTACAAAATTAACATTAAAAAGACAGCTGTGTGTACTAAGATATAAACATTTTGAATGTAGAACTAATATTAAAAAGGCTTGTAGTACACAGAAATCTTTTAAAATATGGAAAAGATCACATATATCACAGTATAGTTTTGATCAAGCCAAACTATGTTAATGAAATATGAATATTAATTAAATCAAATAATGACATGACCACTGACAAAAGTAATCCCCCCTCCCTCCCAATAAAGAAACACACACAAAAAAAGGAAGTCACTCACACACACGCACACACACATACACTCACACACACACTCTCACACACATACATACACTCACTCACTCACTCACTCACTCACTCACTCACTCACTCACTCACTCACTCACTCACACACTCACTCACTCACTCACTCACTCACTCACTCAGTCAGTCAGTCAGTCAGTCAGTCAGTCAGTCAGTCAGTCAGTCAGTCAGTCACTCACTCACTCACTCACTCACTCGCTCGCTCACACACACACTTGCACACACACTCTCACACACACACTTACACATTCAGTCTCGCTCTCTCACACACATACACGCATATACACGCACACACACATACACTCATTCACTCACTCACTCGCGCGCGCACACACACACACACACACTCACACATACACAAAAACACACTCACACCCATACACACACCCATACACACACCCATACACACACACACACACACTCAACACACACACACTCACACACACACTCACGCACACACAGATGATGCTATTAGCAAAATATGTACATTTATTTATCTTTTGTAATAACAAACATCTGTTTATTCATTACTTGTTCTGTACATATATAATTTTCTTTTTTAATTATACACTTTCTTATTACATTTGTTATATTTCAGTGACTTGTATTAAAGACGAAAAAGGTTAATTTTTTTGTTTAACGACACCACTAGAGGATATTGATTTATTAATCATTAGCCATTGGATGTCAAACATTTGGTTATTTTGACTCAAAATCAAATGTGAGCCAACCTCCAACGAGTTTTGAACCACTGTCATCAGGTTGAGAGTCCTACATTCTACCGCTGGACCACCGAGGTTCAATAAAGAAGAAAAGACGAGGAAAAGTAATAGAAGAAGACAGAAGTAGAAAGTGGAAGAAAGAAGAAGAAAAAAGTAAGAAAGAAAGAACAGAAGGAGGAAAAAGAAGTAAAATATGAGTATTTTGTTCCATGCTTGGTTTAGAGTTTACAAATATGAACAGAACAATCAGAAAGAAACGCAAACGATTAGGCCTAGTGGAAGGTTTTTAATATTTTATCTTCTATCAGACTGCAACGAACATCTGGCGTTGTCAGAACTATGTGTAGAACATAATTGAACTCTACTTATACATAGATGGTTTTAAAAAAAAAAGGAAAATGCTTTGACAGAAACATTATGTAGTGTCAAAATCCTCACAAATGGTACTAGACTGGTGCTGGGTTCAATGCAAACCAGTCGGTACTATCCATTAACCTCGCTGTCCTTTTACATCTATCACTCCGCGGTCGCTGCACGTGCTCGCGAGACTTCACCTGAAAGTTGTATCCTTGAGCCGAGTTCGCAACCATCATAATCGTTGTGGTTTTCTGTGCTGCTTCTTGTGCGAAATAAATTTGGTATGTCAATATACGTCAATATAGCATTTACCAGACGTCATCTTTGAAAAGGCTGATGCTTACTTCTTCATTATGCATCATATTTACGACAGCAGCAGGCGCGAGTTTGTTAATCTATTGGACAATAAAGCTGTAAAGACGAAATGTTTTGTGCCATTTTATTGAATACAAACCTTTAGGGTCGCATATCTGAAACAAATCCAATTTTGCGAGCCTAGAAAGTTTAGCGTTTGGAATGTACTGCAAGGTTTTCTCTGATTGAAGTGGCTCTTCATCACTGGTAGGAATTCAACGGAGTCACCAACGTGTGACAGGGGACTATTAGCGGGGAAAGAACACACGCTTGTAGCATTCCCTGTCTGATTTAGCCAGGGCATTGGGAACACGGAGTCGTCCTGTGGGCAGTGATGACCGCCCTTGGAACGAGCACAATGTTAATATGAGGCTTGGAATGGGGCTAGGAAGGGGACAGTAAAAGATGAAAGGCCCGGTACACAACAACACTGAAAGAATTGGCAATATGGTTTCTCAAATCTTATACCTGGAATATAGATTTCTTTAAGTAATGGTAGACAGGTGTGTCTAGGAAATGACGTCATAGAACTTGAGAATGCAGTTTAGAATATTCTTCAAACATAACGGAATAATTTTAAACTGTCTTTCTATTTAACTGTTTTAATAGTATTGAATGTTATACTTTTACCAATGGAAAGATACATTGCAAGAATTTAGCATTTAAAACATGCATTATCAAATTCCTTTTGAAGGGACTTAACAAAAAAATAATTATAAAAAAAAAAAAAAAGATAAAAAAAGATAATAATAATAGTAATAATGATAATAATAATACCAATAACAACGATAATAATAATAACATCAATGACAATAACAGTAATAATAATAATAATAACATTTGAATTTGTTTTAATAATATATGAGTTTTTGACAGATCACACGGTTTTATCTGAATGTGACTGAATCTGTTTTGATAATGTATGAGTTTCTGTCGATCACACGGTTTTATTTAAATGTGAGTGAATTTATTTAGATAATGTATGAGTTTCTGCCGAGAGTGACTTGTGAGCGTCTTGATGGGTTAGAGGTGGCATGTTTACAGTGAACCAACAGCTGTTCTCACTTAGCAATTAAACTTGATTACAATTACAGAGCATCATTACTGGACGCCCCAGCTAACCTCACACGCCACTATTTACTAATTAAGACCTGTCAACACGTAACCACATTCCAAACCACATCTCCGTACACAACAGAATATCTCCGTGATTCAACAGCTTTATAATTTGATGTAACCCGCAAAAGAAATTGATCAGTTTCAAAACCGTATCTCCACATAGGTCAAAGTCCAAAAAATTGTATAGACAAATGAATGAGTATTGTACTCATAAACAAAGAGTGATAATACCAGGTGTTCTGGAAATATGCGCATATCCTGCCCCGGCAGTAGTATATGCATATCCGCTATATCTTTTCTAAATGGTCAGAAATAATAATCTACTTTCGTGCATGTGAAAACTGGACGCTAATAATTGTCTTTTGTCCAACAATGTAAGATTAAACAAAATTGCTGTTACTGGTATTTTGTCAGTTGCGTCCTTCGTGTTCAGAATTATCTTTATGTTATAAATGCTTCCGTTGCTGACGGTAGGATTTTAAAAATATTTTTTATATTTAAATTATTATTATTATTTTGTTATTACTATTATTGTTATTACTATTATTGTTATTATTATTATTGTTGTTGTTATTATTGTTGTTATTATTGTTGCTGTTGATATTATTATTACTGTTGTTGTTGTTATTATTGTTGCTGTTATTATTATTATTATTATTATTGTTGTTATTATTTTTAATGTTATTATTATTATTATTAGTATGACCCATCAGTAAGTGACATGATACAGGTAGACAAACTATATGTTTATGTCTTCATCCTGATTGTCATCGTTGTACATTTTTACAAAATATTAAAAAATATATATTTATCATCGGCTATTGAATGTCAAACATATGGTATTTTGAACCACTCTCTTCAGCTTGAGATTCCAATTTTATAACAGACGAACCTGGTTTAATTTATTAATATTTTAAAATTAATGTTTGCACCGTTGCCTATTTTGACTGCAACTCTGTAAGATTTCATCCCATATGTGATTTGTTTACATACACTAAGGTCACACTGTAAGTACTGGTGATGCCTCAGTTGTCATGGTAATGAATTGTAGCACCTCATTATGCGGATCGCTGAGTTTTATCATCTTGGAGTGACCAGTCCTATATTTCATGCTCTATAAAAGTGCCAAGGCATGTTTATATTCTCCATGTAAATCACCAAGTTAAGAATCAAAATCAGTTCCGTTTAAATAGTGAATTTGGTCTTTCCACCCATCTTGTACCCTCAGCAGTTAATTAAGAAGATGGTTCAGTATGCAATTTTTTTTGTATAATACGTGATTATTTATTTATGTTTATATGTTCCAAATTAGTTCGGACAGTATGCAAATGTATAGGGAAAGATCTTTATGATAAATGTCAACACACTCACCCACGCACGCACATACACACAAACATATAAACACATAAGCACACACACAAACACCTAAACACACACATACACACACACACACATAAATACGAAAACATACACACGCACACACACACAATCACATAAACACAGACGCACAGACACACATAAACACGAACAAACATACACACGAACACACACAAAAACACATAAACACACATAGACACATACACACGAACACACATACACACGAACACACAAACACACACCATTTAGATTATCTCTGTTATGTGTGTGTTTGTTTGTTTGTTTGTTTGTGTTTGTGTTTGTACAGAACTAATTAATTAATGTTTAAATAAAATATATCAGTAACAATACCTAGTCACCACGGACATCATTATTTGCTTATACATACACTGGACTCTGCTTTTAGGATATGAACACAACAGTTTCTTCTTTCTGATGAAGAAAAACAACCTTCTTGTAGTATCATACCCTACAGATGTTATTCCAAACACCTAACCTAACCATAGAGTTCCTAACTGATTGAATTGCATCTGCTTGTCCAGGACACCACTTTCCCGAGACGCACTTCCAATAAAACATCATCAAACTGCGCAGTTGGGCCTCCCTCATCCAGATGATTCGATATGCACGTGGAACTGATCGGGACAGCAGCGGGACTTCGTTCAAGTTTAGAAGACGTGATGTTTGTGTTTGGAGCGATACCACCCATTTATTGTTCCTCTTATGGCCACGTTATGGCTTCCACTTGTTGGTCATTTGTTCTGGACATGTTTTATAGATACACACGGACTTGATTGGAAACACTTGTCCGGCGATATCGCTAGGGGACATGATTTTAAATGAAACTGACGAGGAACCCGACTAAAATGAAGATGAAAACGTCTGGTGTAAACGAAAGTGACGTTTTTATTTTGATTTCGTGACATATCAAATTGTGTCTTTGTACAATATATATCCAAGAAAAGAATGTTTGAGCAGCTGCACATGCAACCCAATCTAAAACAAATTCTACTTACAATTTTGGCTAATGAGAACCGTATAATAGATATAATGTGTAAAATAGGATACACCATATTGATTAATCCGAAACGTCTGTAAAATGTAATTTTAAAATGTCTAAGAAAGAGCTTTTGAAAGGTGGAAATATATTTATTACAATTATACGTTTAAAAGATTCTAATTTCTTAGTTTCGTTTTCAGTTTCTTTTTGGCGTAAGTGTAAAATGGCCTTTATGTCAATTATATTTATTTAATTTTTAACCACTTATTAAATGTCAATTGTATTTATTAAATATCAATTGTATTTATTAAATTTAAGTTATTCCCATATGAGACGAGGCGTGGGTAAGAAGACCCAAGGACCACAACTTGAAATTTAACATTTTCTGGGAAAAGACTGAATTATTTTAAAAGATTCTTCTGTTAAGCTTTATTCTGTGGATTTGTATTACGTATCAAAGAGTATTTTATTAAATGTTACTTAACTAACTTGTGTTATTGTTAAATGGTAGTTGTATTTGTTAAATGTCAAATTAATTTATTAAATGTAAACAATATATATTAAATGTTAAGTATATTAAATATTAATTTTATATATTAAAATAACATCAACAATATTTATTGAATTTAAATTATTCTTACTAAACACCAACATCATTTATTAAAAGTTAATTTATATTTTAAATGCCAGGTATATTTATTTATCAAATGTCAACTATGGCTATTAAATGTCATCATTACATTTTTAAATTATGCTTGCCTATGTTAAATGTCAGTTCTGTTAAACTGTACTAAATGTATTCACTAAATGTTCACTATATTTATATATCAGCTATATATTAAAAGTCTAATGTATTATTAAAATGTTAATTTCATTTATTTAATGTAAATAACGTTTATTTATTAAAAAAAACTAAAATGTCACTTTTGTTATTACTAATGATCGTGGGTGTGTTTTAAAATAATAATAATAATAATAATTTGTGTTGGTTTTGCTTAACGACACAAAAAAGCACATTGCTTTATTAATCATTGGCTATTGGATGTCAAACATTTGGTTATTTTGACAGGTAGTCAAGTGTGATCCAGCCTCCAACGGGTTTTGAACCACTGTCATCAGCTTAAGAGTCCGATGTTCTACCGCTGGATAATAATAATAATAAATAAATAACATAAAACTTCATAAATTGCAACGTGATTCAAACCTCATTTTTATCAGTGACATTTGGTGCAACGACTTTACGAATATCTAAAAAAAATCACATAAACTTGTCTATATTTCCAGACATAAAACATAATTAATATGTAACTGAATGCTACGCTTCTTTGCACACGAGATGAACGCGAAATTCGCGTCATCTGTAATACAGAGGCTTGGAATTGCTTGAAGACGTGGAGTCACAATGAATCAGGGCAATACCATGGCAGCATCCATCCCCGTCACGACGAACTCGCTACGTTCGTGTAACATTGCTGCCACCGAGCCCTCACCAAAATGAAAAGTGCCACGTTCAATAGCAATACGGCTGAGGGTTTGTCAGTTTAATAACGCGAGGACGCAGATAGATGTGGGTGAGCGGGAACTCGTTGAGGACACACCGAATTACGCGGCAATCAAACACGACTTTATGACGCTCGCGTCAGCGTAGCAACGAGCGTGAAAGTGGCCGCCATCACCCGTCTTTATCGGAGAGGCTGGCGTGACGATGTGACTGCTGATAACAATGTCAGAGCAACACTTTCATTTCACCACTTCATTGTCTTCGTCGATTCATTGCCTACTGTCTCCAAAGTGAATGGGTCGTTTGGTACTTCTTGGTTTTCAATTTTACACTTGTCATAAAATAACACACTCAAGGGTCTTTTTTAAAGAAAAATGTTTGAGTTGTTTTTGCCATCAGCATTCTCAGCAATTTCGTTTCATATTTTTGCAGTTTTTGTTTTAAAAACGAAAAAGAAAAAAAGAGAACAAAATTTACAAAATGATGATGACTTTTTAAATGACTCCATCTTTTGTGAACTAGAGTTGGTATTACATAATCACAATATGTATGGTAATAACGCTTAAATCATATCACAGTTGATATAATAATGCAAACGAAACCTTGGGATTTTAAATATACATTTTAATCTTTATTTTAACAGTATATCTTATTTTATACTAATCAAAATACAGGGTCATTATAAAGTTCTTGCGCAATTTAAAATGACAATTCTATCTGTAAAAAGTCATAAAATCTATCTGTAAAAAGAATAAGTGAAATAATGTATTATATTTTTACATAGATTCATTTTGGTTTAGTTTAAACAATATTTATTCCATTTACTGGTGGGATTGGTCGTAAAAAAAGTAAAGTTTGTTTTATTTAACGACGCCTCTAGAGCATTGACTTTTATCATCGGCTATTGGACCTCAATCATATGGTCATTCTGACATATGTATTAAGAAGAAACACGCTGCCGCCACATAGGCTACTCTTTCCGATAAGCAGCAATGGGTCTTTTATATGCTCCATCCCACAGACAGGACAACACATACCACGGCCTTTGATGAACCAGTTGTGGACCACTGGTTGGAATGGAAAATAACCTAAACTGCAGATGGGTGGTCCACTGAGAAGGATCGATCTGACGACCGATCGGTTCATGGGTGGACACTCTACCATTTGAGCTACATCCCGCTCCTTCTCCCAATAACGTTGATCATTTCTCATCACCTAATCAATGCTCCTATAACCAGCTAACTTGTTAGAACGGGAAGTGTCTTCACCACCACACACAAATTACAAGCCTAAGGAACATCCATAGGTATTGCTTAACGAAGCATTGAAAATAAATTTGGTCATAAAGCCACGGTAAGTCGATAATGTCTAGTCTATTGCCAGGTTCCCCCACAACAGATGACGTCCAATTTATATTCGCCAAGATGAGAAAATTTGCGACAGCTATCACTTACTTTCGCTTAGTTTATCGCAGTAATTGACGAATTAGTTCGGCCAGACGGTTTTGGCACTGAATAGGACCACAGAATATGATTTGCTCGTTATTAAGTAATTCCAAGCAGTTGGCACGTTTTTATTGCTCGCTGAAAATGGAATTGTGGGATGTGATCGTTTTAGATTGTTATGCATTGATAATGAATAAAACCTGAAATGATGAAAGTGTTATCTTTTTGAAAATAGGTATATAATTTAAAACTTGAATATATTTGGTGAAGACACTTAGCCATCTAAGAAGCTTGTCCTACTGGATTATGTATTTATTAGCAATTAAATAAAACAAACTTGACCATTTTATTTTTTTAAATGTACCATTTTGCAAGAAAGTTAGGGCCATTTCACAATGCCTGAACCATTTTACAGTGCCTGAACCATTTTCCAACAATTTCTAGACCATTTTCCAACAATTTCTAGACCATTTCACATTAGTAACAGATCTCTGCACATGAAAGAATCAAATTGTCTGTACTCATGAATCACTGTCAAAATGACGATACCAGACAAACAGGTCATTATAAGAACATATTGAAAACTGGAGTTGTAAGATTTTGTCTGTTTAGGCTGTTGAATAATTATTAAGGTTAATTATTAGTGGAAAAAATATAGACTGGCTCTGGTGATGCAGCAGTTAAGCTGTTGGGCTCATTGCTGATAGGTACAGGGATCAAATCTCAGTTGAGGTGTGGGATTTTTTATCTCGATTCCAGTCCAGAATGAATGCTCCACAAAGCTTATTGAGTAGGTGTATGTCACTTGCACCAGCCAGTGGTCCACAACTGGTTCATCAAAGTCCTGTTCCCTCCTGCTAATCGGGAAGAGTAACTTATGTTGCAATAGCAGGTTTCCTACAAAGACCGCGAGTCACAAAACATCACATATCTGACACATAATAGCTACTGAATAAACAATGTGCTCGGATGTCATTAAACAAACAGTGGAAAATATCAGAGATAAGAATTGTGTGATATGGTTGGTTGAAACTGTCAAGATACTAGCAATTATTATTAAAGCCGGTCATCGGTGAAAGATGTTAAATATTGAATTGTGGGTTATGGTCAGTTTAGATTACTGGATGATAATTAACTAAGCCAGGTCATCAACGGAAGATGTCAGATTTCACGAGACAGCAGATTTTGATGTCTGGTTAATTCCTAAGAGAGGACAGTTAATGGTGAAAGGTTAGTAGGGTTGGAAGTGTCATAACTGACCCTTGTCTCCATGGTTATCTGTCATTGAGGATTAGAAGATTTTTTAAAGTCACTGACTATAACATCAGATCTGTGGCCTCAGTGGTCCAGTGGTCCATTGTTAGGAGAAGCTGAAGACTGTAGTTCAAAACCTATTGGAGACTTACTCACATTTGACTACGTGTCACAATTACAAAATGTTTGACATCCAATAGTCGATGATTAACAAATCAATATGCTCTAGTGGTGTTGTTAAATAATAATACGTTCCAACCAGTGGTCAACAACTGGTTCATCAAAGGCTGTGGTATATGCTGTCCTGTCTATGGGATGGTGCATATAAAAGATCCCTTGCTGCTTATTGGAAAGAGTAGCCTATGAGGCAGCGGGTTTCCTCTGAATAAATATGTCAGAATGACCATATAATTGACGTCCAATAGCCAGTCTTTAAATAAAGCTGACTTTATTTATTTAAATAATAATAATATCGGATCTTGTAATATTTTTATCTATTAAGAAAAGTAATGTTAAAGCTATACTTTTTGCCATGGATGTTGTATGAACAGTAAATGTTCAGTGCATAATTTTCAGTGACAGTTAAATAAAAACATAAATCGTTAAGAAAAGGAAAGAATTGTTTGTTTAATTACACCCCAGAGTATTTGTTAAGCCACAATTCATTAGAAATTTATTTTCCATATGTGATATTTTCAGTTGATTTTTATCAGAATCTTATTTATTATATTGTGTATTATATATAATTTTACTCTATATTGTATATAGTTTCATATATTAAATCAGCTCATTATGTACAATACATTTTTTAATAAAATATTTATATT
>JAULBS010071713.1:0-21398 GCA_032355785.1 Symmetromphalus regularis | reverse complement strand
TCCTTAAATGCTTTGTAGTAGGCTCCCTCCTTGGCCCTATTCTAATTTACCTCCTAAAAGGAGCCGGGCGAAAGGAAAAAATTGTCGCATAAAATTACAAAAGACAAAAGGTCGATTGTCCGTCCGAATCGCTTTAATAGAAATCTACGCCCGTATTTTCGTTTGACAGAATTTCCAGCCATTTGGGCCCTGTTCTTTGGTTCGTTGGATTTTTGGTTCTTTGGCTCTTTGGCTGTGGTACACGCTTTTTGCATTTCGCTCTATTTTCGGGCAAAGTTCCTTTTGTCTAGCTCATTGTTGGATCTCCCTGCGATTCCATTTGCCAGTGCCCCCCATCCAGATTCGCCGTTCCATATGCAGATTGAATTACACCGCAGGCCGCCATCGTCTCTTTAATTGTCAGTTCAAAGTGGACCAGTTAGGATAATTTGCAGTTGTTCTGGATTAATGCTCTCCGGGGCGGAACTTCAGTGGTTGGGGGATCCACGCCTCCGGCTAGAAATATCATTCTTTATAGCGGGGCGGGGTCTCTTTCAAACTCGATTGGGGTTGTTTAGGCCTAGAACTCTGTGGGAAGCTTAGCTCGACAGAGACGAATATATGTATTCGTAAAACTTAACTAATTTACTTCCGAGTCTTCAGCAGGTTTCGTAACCTAAATAACTCACAACCACTCCGTAACCCGTAACCTGTTGAAAAGAGCGGGCGCTCGCGAACTATTTACCTAGTTACGATCGTCTTCTATCACACAACGTTTATAAATTATTAGACATAAAAAACAGTCTAGCAGGTGAGTGGGAGCGCTTACCCTCCTGAACGTGTCACAAGACGGAAACAATCGACAGTTATACATTTAAAACGTTACCTACTTTAAAGAAACAACTTTCTTATTCAAAGCTTCAGTTTATTTTTTCCTAAATATGACGTTTATATTCATTGTGACGAGAATCCACGGCGTAAAATGACAAATTCTACAAGTTTTCTGCATGAAAAATTATTTTCCGCGGACGTACGAGAATTCTGCGCTGGGATGCAAATTCTGCAAATTTTTCCGCGGCCGCGGAATTCTTGAGGGACTGGTAGAAGGTTGTTTATTTATTTACATATATTTAACAAATTTATTTTATAATTATTTTTTAAATAATAATAATTATTATTTATTAAAGAAAGACGATAAAGGTACGTATATTTTTTCTTTGGTTAACATTCTGACATGCTTTCTATTTTTAAAGGAAAGCGGATAGGCACGCACAGTTTTCTACTCTCAAGCAAGTGTTGCAGACATTTGAGGAGTTGTGTGCAAAAACTGAACACCAGGACAAATTTCTGTCTACAGTGTTAGAGGAACCAGAATTAGGTAGTAAGGTATGGTACTTAGCTTTTATCAGTGGCGGATCTAAGCAGGGGCCAGCCACCCCTAATTTTACGATTTAAATAACATTTTAAAAATTATTATTATTTAAAAAGAAAAAAATAAACGTTAAAGAATCTGAGAATTGTTTAGAGGCGATAATTTGAATTGTGAAAGTAGGTGGAAAATGTATTAAAATATTACGCCTAATTCTAATATTGGAAGAAAGATGGTGAAAAAGTGAATATCTAATATCGTAGAAAAAAGTAAATATGATGGACATGTGGGTGTGGATTTTCTGGATCCGCCAGTTTATTCATAATGTAGAAAAAGGGTCTTTGTAACTCTACTGCCAACCGGAGCGTACCCAGGACCATACGTTCATATTTATTAAGGTAGGCATGAGTATTGAATCGCGGAGCCTCTTTGGTCCGGTGGTAGAACATCGGACTCTCATGCTGAAAACAGTGGTTCAAATCCCGTTGGAGGCTGGCTAAACCAAATGTTTAACATCCAGTAGCCGATGATTTAAATCACTGTTCTCAAGTGGTATCGTTAACAACAAAAAAAAAGGTATTGGATCGGTTCGAAATGATCAAACTGGACATGCGTTCAGAACTGTATAGCTAGCATGCGCTCGAAAGACTAGTTTTTGCGCCTCATGTTGAACTTAACGAGAACGTTTGGAACCAGTGAAAGCATTTAGGCTAGCTTATCCTGAACCTAATTAGATAAGCTTGCGTTCAGTCACAAATAGCTAGTGGTATTACGGTATGTCAGTCGTTAAAAAGATAAACTTTCTCACGAAAAGACATCCATTATGAAATTTTTCTAAATGGGTCACGTTACAACATGGCTGAGATTTTCAACCGGTGATATCCCACTGGATCCTGTCAAATTGTATTTATTAGTAAATTTAATTGTTTGTGATGTAATGAAGTAATAACAATGTTTTACTACGGAGTAAAAATGTTCCAGATCAGTCACTGTATGATGCAATTAGTGACGTCCATGAAGTAATAACAATGTTTTTCTACAGGGTAAAGATCTTCCAGATGGATCGATATATGACGTCAAACTCAGAACAAAACCAGTTTCTCAAGCATTCATCCAGGATTTAGGTAAACGCACGTAGACTCGATTTCGTATCTGCCTTTTTGTCATTAAAACTTGAACAAAAATGCAGACCCATAGGCGGTTTCGGGGACAGTTTAGAGGTGTCACTAATTTTGTATTTATTACCATTATCATTGGGTCATAACAAAGTTTTGACCTCCCCTTCAATATAAAAGTAATATTTTTGGTCTCGCCCACTTTCCCAAATTTCTGGATGAGGCTGTACAAAGCTTTAAAAATATATATATATATATATATATTTAAATAATAAAGTATAAACCATTGATATGAATGTATGTTTGTTTATTCCAGTTGTTATTTAAAAAATAATAATAATAATATTTCTGTTTTTAAAAATATTATTTTTATAATTATTGAAAAAAAGAATTGTACCTGCATTATGATATGCATGCGGTTCATTTTAACGTATATTTTATTTCACAGAGGCTTTATCATCGCGCGGGGACCCAAAGAGCAAATATAACATCATTAAAGAGATAGGAAAAGGGTAAGATGTTTGAACTCTTAAACATAATGGTATATTGATTTAAGTTGATGAAAAAAATTATTTATCTAATATATTGATTGGCAAAATATCAGATATATAACTATGAATCTCAGTGGTCCAGTGAAAGGACATCGGACTCTCAAGCTAATGACAGTTGTTCAAAACCAGTCCGAGGCTGGCTCAAATTTTGGACTATATATCAGAATTACCAAATATTTCACATGCAGTGGCCGATGGTTAATTAATGTGCTCTAGATTTGAGCTTCATGTAAGAACCAATTATGACGTTTGGAATCAATTAATGGCTAGTAAAGTGTAGGATGGTTCTCATAAACTCCTTAAAACGAGGATGATTATCGCATATATCACAGATTGTAATTCCACTGGATCTGATAAACAGAACCGAATTTCAACTTTTCCGATCCGACGCAAATCCAATGGTTAAGTAATCAATGTGCTCATTAAACGAAGACAAAAACAACAAAAAACCCACATTTTTAAATAATGAAAACATGATATAACCCTCTGCGTTAAGCATTGTATAAACTGAAGCCTGCCTTGCATTCAGGTTTAGGTAGCTAGCAAACGAACGCTTGATTTGTCTTTGCACTTCTTAAAAATCCAATGATGACGCTTGGAAACAGTGAATCGTGAAGTCTAGTCTATACTAGCCGTAAGGATGGTTTTCATAAAATCTTTAAAACGAGGGTGACTGTCGCAAATCGTAATTGTATTGGATCTGATAAACAGAACCGAATTTCAACTTCCCAGTTGCAAATCCAATGGAGAGCGGACATAGGTAATTTAATTTTAAAAATGTTTTTTTTTTTTTTTAAATGGAGCTTTTCTGCAATCATTTACCAAATTCGGATGGTTTAAGATTGTATAAGGACGTTTGCTAGACTAGTTTTTGCGCTTCATGTTAAACCCAATGAGAACTTTTGGAATCAGTTAAATCGCTATGCAGCACCCAGGCCCGTGCAAAGCTGGTAATAGGCCCAGGCCAGATGGCAAATATAGACCCCATTTCAAACTGCTTATTAAGTAATTTATGTAATCTGTTCTAAATACTAGGGACAGTAGGCCCACTCACAATCGTAGGCCCTTTAACAATCGTGGGCCCATACCAACTGGCCAACCTGACCCCCCACACACCCACCACACACAACTTACCCAGGCCTGGTAGCACCCGAGACGATTAGTCTGTCTATTATTATTACAGTGGGTTTGGAGTGGTGTACACCGCTAAGCCCGTGCACAGCGAGAGCACGGTCGCCATTAAAATAATCGACATCTACAAACAGGAGAAACACGAGCAAGTCGTGGCAGAAATCCGCGTCATGAAGTTTTGTAAACACCCGAACTTGGTCGGCTTCCTAGACTGCTATCTTCTAAACCGCAAGTTATGGATAGTGATGGAGTATCTCGATGGTGGAGCCCTCACGGACGTCGTGCGGTATACGGTCATGAAAGAGGAACAGATGGCAGTCGTTAACAGGGAATGTCTGAAGGGTCTGGAATACCTTCACTCCAGGAATATCATTCATCGTGACATCAAGAGCGATAACGTCTTATTGGGGCTCAATGGCGTTGTCAAGTTGACGGATTTTGGATTCTGCGCACAGCTAAGAAGTGAGAGGGATAAACGGAGAACGAACGCCGGAACTACTTTCTGGGCGGCTCCAGAGATTGTATTACGGTATTTAATTAAATTTGTATTATTTTTGTTGTTATTCTTAATATTATTATTATTAATCTCGGCTAAAGATCGGAGAGAAAAAAAATAACAAAATCACTATATGTAAATTTAATGTTTGTCGATTTCTCAACATTAACCTTGAATGGGTTACGGTTGATACTTAAGAAAGGTGCAACTAGTTAAGACAGAATATGTATGTTCTTTCGAAAACATTGGTTGATTTAAGTAAATGTGATTGTCTCCCCTGGTTGAAAATTACGTTAAAGCTCACGTAAAACGTAATACCATTATCTGTTTATTTTGGCATTAACATTATTTCTAAACCCTACTAAAACAGATGGAATAACAAATATACATATACACGTATATATATATAAACAGAGCTTTTGATGTTTAAATTTCGCACATCTGGTTAAAACATTCCTAAAACAATATTCTAAATTTAGCTCTATTACCATACAAAATTACCTCACCAAATATGCCAGAAATATGTTGAATATTATATAAGGTTGTCTTACATGAATATATTTTATATTATATATATCTGTAGATGTCTGCCTGTGAAGTGGTCGGTCGTCGGATCGATATTTCTCAGTGGACCCAATTGCAGTTTGGGCTGTTTTCCGTTCCAAACAGTGGTCCACAACTTCTTCATCAAAGGCCGTGGTATGTACTGTTCTGTATGTGGGACAGTGCATATAAAAGACCCATTGCTGCTTATCGGAAAGAGTAGCCTAGGTGGCGGCAGCAGATTTCCTCAATAAAAAAAAGTGACCATATGATTGACGTCCAATAGCCGATGATAAGATAAAAATCAATGTGCTCTAGAGACGTCGTTAAATAAAACAAACTTTAATTTACTTTATATATCTATAGAAAACCACATGGTAAGAAGGTTGATGTATGGAGTCTTGGCATCATGACAATTGAAATGATAGAGGGTGTTCCTCCGTACCTACTAGAAATGTCGCCATTCAAAGCAGCGTACATGATCGCCCACAAGGGTCGGCCAGACATCAACCTAGAGAAGTTATCTCCAGAACTGTGTACGTTTCTACTTGTGTGTCTTGAAGTGGACGTGAGACTGCGCTATGACTGCACGCAATTGTTACAGATGGATTTCTTGAAGAAGTGTGCAGATCTGTCTTCTATACCTCCTCTTGTAGAGGTTGCTCGAGGCCAACTGATGAAGGAGTCGGCTTTGTAACTGTGTCCAGATATCAACCCCAGAAAATGTCCGCGGCAGTCGGCAGTGTAGTGGAGATTGCCGTTGAGTTTTTCATTCTCTTTGTCACTTTTTTGCAGCGGGCAAATTTTTTTCAAGTTTTTAATATTTATTATTAATAATAAAGTATACTTTATTATGAAATTGCCGCGCAAAATGCCGTGGTCGTTTTCTTAATTATAGATGTTGAGATATGCAATACTTACAAGTATTTCCAATTAGACAGGTTATGTCCATATTTTGCGAAAATCCAGTATCCAATTTTGACAGTGATTCATAATTTCAGACCATCACGATTTTACTTAGCTACACCTCTTCAGTGCCGTAGACAGCATCGAGGCAAACAAGGCAACCTCATGTTGAAAATGATGGTGTTCTTTATGATGGTGATGAGGATATTGCAAATGCAATGAATAATTACTTTGTTAAACAAGCTACGGTTGATAAACTTGATCAAGATGTACCAATAATTAAAACTAACACTATAAATCAATTAAAGAAAATAACAATACAGGAGAAGAAAGTTGAGGATATCTTGTTATCTCAGAATGAAAAAAAAGCTAGTGGTCCCAAGGCACAAAATAACTGGTCTCGCAAATAAACTGGGAAAAATAAAACGAACTGCGAGTCAAAATTATCTGTTCAAAGCAAAATGCGAGACACCACTTTTTCTCTGAACCAATATCTGATACCCATCTGTCGATGTCAAAGCATCTCACACACAATGCCAATGAATTGATTACACTGCACAGTTAGAGTTCTGTAATGTACTCTCACAAAGCTTGCTAGAAGTAGCCGGTGAATTGTTGGAAATTATTGCTACACATTTGTCCCAAATTGCTAATCATTTTTTAACATTGGTTAGCAATTTGATAGTTAAGTGAAAAAAAAAAATTGTGCCTTGGGTCCTGATCAAATAAATAACTAACTCATTAAGAAAATTGGAAAATCTATAGGTAAACCTTTGACAAAACTTTTTAATCTGTCTCTGTCTTATTCTATATACCCCAATATTTGGAAACAGTCTGTTATTGTTCCTATATATAAGAAAGGAAGTATTCACTCGTAGTAACTATCGACCAGTGGCCCTAACAAGCTGTTTGGCTAAAGTATTTGAAAAATGCGTCACGAAATATGTTTCAATTTTTCTTCTTCTTGATAATGCATTATTAACTAACTTGCAATCTGGGTTTAGGCTTGGTGATTTCACAGTTTATCAGCTAACTAGTTTGTATAATTACATTTTTAAAGCAATGGATGCCCATGGATTCACATTTTGAGACATACAGTAAAACTCGCGTATAACGTCCTCGGATATACCCGACAATCGCTTATACCGTCTAACGATAATTCCAATAAAAAACCTCGCATATAACGACCTCTGTATATCAGACATTTGCGTATATCGTACCCATATCTCCGGTCCCAGTGTAATGCATTTCCTTTGAAATCCTTTCGTCTATAACGTACTCCTCCTGGCCGACGTGTACCTTCGTGAAAAGTAAGGAAAATCGACGAGAATGTGGAAAAAACGTAATTACTGTATAGTACGTTGTTCTACATACAAATCAAAATAAAGCATTTTTTAACATCACTGAACTTTGTCCCGACACGTTCTTGTAGTAGGGAGTACAACAACCCAGTTAACTACACCCCTTGCTTATACATGTAACAGTGAATGATTTGAATACATAATAACCAAGATGGAACTTGATTTAGGCATGCAGTTGTACATCTAACAGTGTAACATTTACGTGTATATCAAACAATACAGCTGGTTTTACTGTATTTATGATAACCTTTATTGCAGTTGTGGCCACTACTATGAAGACACAGTTCACTTTTTATTCATTTGTCCTTTGTATGACCATATTCAAGAAACTGTTCCTCTACAATAGGGGTTTCAATATTAAAACTGTATTATATAGAAACAATAAGACTTACTCCTCTGATTTGAATTTAAATATAGTACAATCAGTACATAATTTTATCATTATGTCAAAGCGTTTTTCTACATAAGTTATACATCATAAATTATATTGCTATTCTTCCAAATGAGTTTTTAGCCTAGTTTAAAAGTGTACTGTATGTTTTCATGACCGTATTCCAACACTTTATTGATATTTTGTATAGACGTTAATTTAATTATATATTTTTGTAATTATGCTCATGTTAACCATTTATTTATGTAATGTTATGTTGTGGAGGTGCATTCATATAGGCATGTCGCCTGTTTGTCATTCCACTTCATTTACTGAATAAAATATTGTTTAAAAAATATGCAACACTGAGATTGCCGCAAAGTTTTTAAAATTTATTTTCCCGGCCCTTTGTTTTTATCGCAGATTCAATTTTTATTCTAAGATGTAGGTTTCCTTAACAAACTCAAGAGTTGGAAACGTGTGAACGCTAAATTATCGTTGAAAAGGCCGTAGACACTATTTCTACACAACATTTATTTTGCTGTGTACATTATCTTAATTGCAGGGGTTAGACAAGGGAACTGCCTTGTCTTTTGTTTTTCATCCATATTTATAAAACTGTACGAATCTACTTTTTACAATTTTTGTTTCGTTATATTTTCTTGATCCCAGTTATGAATGAATAAGATTTTAATGTAACAGATATTTTGATATTTTTTTAATAATTAAAAAAATATTTCAGCATTTGTTTTATTCTCTGTGGGAAATGCGAAAATAAATAAATGTCAATGAACACAGGGATTTACCAGTACATAGCGGTATAGCATCAAAATGTTAGAAATCAAGAAACTTATACAATAGCCCATATATACTGGATTTGATTAATACAAATTCTGACAACGAGCAAGGATATATTTACTGCGGTTAACATTTTCCGCGACAATCAATTATGAATTTGATAATCGATCATAACATCGCCGGAGCCCCAACCGATCAACTTTCTATTATAATCGATAATCAGAACAACACATCCACGACACTACAGGTGTGTGTGTTTTTGTTGTTTCTTCTGGTCTTTTTGTAACGCTGGACTTGTTTCGTTAGAAGTGTTTTATTTTCAGATATATGAATGCTCCAGTACGAAACTGACCTCGCTGAAGTTGCTTTTTCTAATTATTATTATCCTTATTATTGTTATTATTTATTACTAACCAATCCTATACTTCAATTACGGAGGAAACAACAACACACGTGCAGGGAAATCCCAGTTACCTGATGCGGCTATTTATAGTGACTTGCAAAATCCAAGTTATGACATTCGACTCATTTTGTTTTCATAAAACGATGTAAATTAATGTTTGTTTTATTTAACAACACCTCTAGAGCACATTGATTTTTATCTTATCATCTGCTACTGGACGTCAATCATATGGTCATTCTGAATATTTATTTAAAGGAAACCCGCTGCCGCCACATCGGCAACTATTTCAGATAAGCAGCTAGGGGTCTTTTATATGCGCCGTCCCACAGACAGGACAGCACATACCACGGCCTTTAATGAACCAGTTGTAGACCACTGGTTAAAGCGGAAAATATCCCAAACTGCAAATGGTTCCACTAATAAAACAATGTGCGTACGGCAGGTCAGAGGACCAGTTGAAGGATATTTCATTTACTATAACATATGTATTGGTCATTTTAACATATCAGCCATCAGGCGCGGAGGCAAGATTTCTGAAAGGAGGACGGGTCCAAATATGATGGGTGAATAGGACTGGGGGAAAAATGGTTAATTTTTCACGTCCTTCCACTCGGAAAATATATTAAAAAAACCACATCGAAAATGGTGTTCCGGACCCCCCTCCGGATTTGTTGCTGGTCATTTATGAGAAACGGGAAGCTAAAGAACGAACATGATCCTCTCTCCTTGCTGAAAATTGGTGATGTACTTAAACTAAATCATCAAAACCTCTTCAGCAAACAATAAGAACCTTCGTCTTTGGCATCATTAAAACATGGACAATGACTGTTTTTATTGTTAGAATAAAAGTGCTGCTGTAGAGGGATGGAAGGAGGAACACTGGCAGACAGACAGACAGACAGGCAGGCAGGTTCGTAGAGAGAGAGGGACAGGCATACAGAGCTAAGTAAAGAGATAGTCAGAGAAGGAGGAAAGTATGTATTTACTAAGAAAAGCATCGAGAAAGTAAAAACACAAATCCATATTCATGTTTATAAAACAATCATATGCAAAGATACTTTTGTCCAGTTTAATTGTTGCTGATTAAATTCTTGGTATTTTAATTTTTCTATGAAAATATATCAATATACACACAAAACTGTGAATATATTATAGATGTTGTTTTTCATAAGGCATGAAGTGCACGCGATGCAGTGGTCACGTGAACAGAGTGAAAAAGTAGTTTTTTATTTAACGCCTCTAGAGCACATTGATTTTCATCTTATCATCGACTATCATATGGTCATTCGGACATATTTATTTAGAGGAAACCCGCTGCCCCCACATTGGCTACTCCTTCCGATAAGCAGCAAGGGGGTCTTTTATATACACCGTCCCACTGACAGGACAGCACATACCGCGGCCTTTGATGAACCAGTTGTGGACCACTGAGTGGAATGGAAAATTGCCCAATCTGCAGATGTGTCCACTGAGAAGGATCGATCCGACGACCGACCGTTTGAGCTACATCTCTTGAACAGAGTGAAAATGACAAAAACACGAGTATAGTTTTAAAAACGTTTCTTATAAACTTTATATCACAGTTAGTTTTAGTGTTACATAAAATAATGGACTCGAGATGCTTACATGAATATTAATATGCATATTTAAAATTAAAGATATTTGTAACGTGGAAGGCACAATCCACTTGCCTGGCAGTTTTGGTATGTAATAGCACACAATATATGTATAATATAATATAGTATAGAGTATTGTTAAAATGTACACACTGTCTAATAACTATCCTATAGTCTGTTTACACTATTTGGAACATGGATTGTTGTCGATTACTTTAGTTTGCATGAACCTAGGTGAAAAAGGACTAGTTTTGGAAATAGCCAAAACGTCCTATGTTCCAGTTTTTTCATTACTTTGTTAAATAATTAAAAATATTACCCATTCAAAATAGTGTAAATCTCGATAATATTTCAGAACGAGAATAAAACTTTCTAGATGAGATCATTACAAAGTGGGGTAACTATTCATTCGGAACATCTCGGTCATTTCCTGTAATATTCGTATCTCTTTCATCGCTTTTGCTTTAATAAATAAATCTTTGCGAATATGGCATTGATATTAAGTTATGGTAAATATATTTATAAAATAATAACGGCGTATTATAAAAATACATTAAACAAATAATTACTTAACACATCCATTTTTATATGAATTTGTTTGACGTCTGCAGAAAATCAAACATGACAGAAAAATATTCTTCGGTACGATATTCGAAAAATATAATTTCGGCTGCCGTTCAAACAATACAGAACTGATGCACATAGGAATCAAGACAAAAAATAGGATTTTTTTTTTATTTCGTAAAATATCGACATTAATGAGATAAGTTTTTTTTGTCAATATCCATGTTCCGAGAAGCGTAAACAGACTGTGTATAATTTAATAATAGCGCCTATGTGATAACCTAATTTGAAGAATGTGATTCGAAAAATATGAAAATGTATGGAAAAAACATTGCATTTACTCCATTGCACTATATGTTGTTTGTATGAATACTGCAAAGAAAAAAATAATAACTTTTGATAATGTGCTAATATTAACAGGAAAATTATTAAAAAAAATATATATATACTTAAAAGCCGATTTTAATAACATCATAATTTGAGTATTCGGAATGTGGGTATTCACAGTGTCACGGAGTTTTCAGACCTTTGATGCTAGCTTCCAATAATGTCAAGATATTTAAAATTAGTTTTATTTAACGACGCCTCTACAGCACATTGATTTTTATCGTATCATTGGCTATTGGACGTCAATCATATTGTCATTCTGACATATTTATTTAGAGGAAACCCACTGCCGCCACATAGACTACTCTTTCCGATAAGCAACAAAGTTTTATATAAAAATAGTTTTATATGTACCTTCCCATAAACATGACAGCACATAACACGACCTTTGATTAACCCGTTGTGGACCATTGGTTCGAACGGAAAATAGCTTAAACTGCAATTGGGTCCACTGATAAGGATCGATCCGACGACCGACCGCTTCACAGGCGGTCACGCTACTATTTGGAATTGTTATCAAAGTCAAGCTCTTCAGTGGCATAGTTAATTCTAATAGTGGTTGTTGACACTTCATCCATAGTTAAAGTACAAATAGCATTTTGTACAAAATATATGAATTCCATACCCCTCCATTTGGTATAAAGAACTTTCCTACAATATAGTAATAAGAATAAAATATACTTTGTACATAATACATGTGAACAATATAGTCAGTAGCGGATCCACGGGTTGGGTGGGGTTCAGGTTTTATTATTATTTTTTAACCATTTTCCAAGTGTAAGGACGTGAAAATTAACGATTTCTCCCCCCCCCCATTTCTATTGACTCATCACTTTAAGACCCCTTCCCCCTTTTCAAAAATCCACATTTAGATCCCCCTTTCAGAAATCTTGCATCCGTGTCTGATAGTTGACATAATTACTTACATAAACATTTAAAGCTTGTATACATAAAATAATACAGGTCAGACCCCCCACCCCCACCGTCCCGTTTCTACCTACCAACACGATTAAAATAGATATTATTATATATTGATTTTATTTAACAAGTGTACATATAGCCAAAGTGTTCAGGAACCCTATTCTCGAAAAAAGTGTATGAAGTAAGTTGCACGTAAACGTTGACGTAAACGTAAATGCACTACTAAAAGCTATCATCAAAAAAGTGTAATTAAAAAATTAAATTTTTTTAAATCGTATATTTACGTCCAATTAAGTTAAGTCTACGTTTACGTCTAGCTTCGAGAATGAGGTAGTGCTCACACGTAAATTAAATTCACGACAGACGTAGCTGTTTGTCGTAAAGGTAAACTTACACTTTTTCGAGAATAAGGGTCCAGGTGTTTTTGAGTATTTCATTAATCATCTGTATGTGAGCCTCTATGGTTCAGCAATAGAACGTCGGACTATCAAGCGGAAGACTTGGGAGCGGGATGTAGCTCAAACGGTAGAGTGTCCGCCTGTTAACTAGTCGATCGTTGGATCGATCCTTCTCAGTGGACCCATTTGCAGTTGGGGCTATTTTCCGTTCCAACCAGTGGTCTACAACTCGTTCACCAAAGTCCGTGATATGTGCTGTCCTGTCTGTGGGAAAGTGCTTAAAAATGATCCCTTGCTGCTTATCGGAAAGAGTTAGCCTATGTGGAGACTGCGGGTTTCCTCTAAAAGACATGTCAGAATGACCACATATATGACGTCCAATAGTCGACGATAAGATAAAAATCAATGTAATCTAGAGGCGGCGTCGTTAAATAAAACAAACTTTACTCAAGCTGAAGACAGCAGACCAAAACCCGTTTGAGGCTGGCTCACACTTGACTACGTGTCAAAATTACCAAGGTTTGAGATCCAATAGCCGATGATTATTAAATCATTGTGCTCTAGTGATGTCTTTAAACAAAAATTATAAAATATATAATAATACATGGCCGTAACTACACTGAGGCAAATTAGGCAAATGCCTCATATCGAAATTGACGATTTTGTTTTACAAAGACCCCTCGCCCAATTTTTTAAAAGTGTTTTTGCCTCATTTAAACAAGAGTCTAATTACGGCCATATAATAATAATAATAAAAATCTGTATGCAAATATAAAATCTCGTATTAGTTTTGAACTTTGTACAAGAGTACATATGATGTATTAATAATATTGTTGTAATTTGTACGTTATATAAGCTATGTTGGTCGAAATTCTTTTGCACTTCGTGTAGGGGCTTCTACATGTTAAAGCAACTAATGTAATATATATAATATGAAACAATGAATCAAGTCCACCATAATGATATCATTTACACATTCTTACTGGTAGCTACACATCTTGTAGACTTTTAGAGTCTTTGTTAGGCACAGTATTACAGGTTAAAATGGTCGACATATATATATAATGGCTTGAGAGTACTATAAATGGGTCATGGTATCGGCTATAATTATTTACAACCCGAAATATTCTCTGAAAAAAAGCTGTTCTCGAGTACATGACATAGTATCACTGTGTGCTAAATTTTCGTGGAAATAAATATCTTCTGCTGTAAATTATGTCCAGAAATATAATATTTATACTCGTTATATTTAGTAAAACAGAATTCTTTTCCACAAAAAATTACCTAACACTCACAACAGTTTAGTTTAGGAACATAACCATCGCATAAAGCCGGAATTATTTATAAAGGTTATATACGGAGAGGAAGTTACCTCCCTTTGGCCATCACGTCAGAAATATACAGACCACTGTTTAATACGCAAACCCCACGGAATTCTACTAACTTAAACTTTCTCTGCTAGATTCTTTATTATTTTTAACGTCAGGTTAAGTGTTAAAACCTATAGTAATAATATAATTAAAAATTCAAACACCTGTTAAGATATATTAACCAGCTATTAAAATTAGCCGGTTTTGGTAAGATTACTATATCGATTATGGCTGCCAAGGGAAACAACTCTTATGAGCATGACGTGTGAATAACCTTTATAATATACTGGACAGCAAAAGAAACTCAAATATAATTTGCAATGTTTGATTAAAGAAAAAGGTAACCATATTTTGACAGTGTCTGTTTTGCTTACTGAGAAGTGTAAAGCATGCACAATTTGAGATTCATGGATCGGAACAAACATTTGCGATTCTTTTGGTGTTCAGTATATCATGCCTTAAAATGACGTTTTAGACCCATTTATCACAGAACAGCCCTTTCATACTGAGATCTTCGCGTTACCATTGGAAACGGTACCATGGATATCCTGGAAATTCCCACTATCACTGTTTGTTACCAGACTCTCATCCTTCCCATCAAAACTATCAAGATCTTTTGGTAGGCTATGCAAATTAACACTATCCGACTGTATCATTACACCCAAGTCCTCAACCGATCCATAACGAGGAGGTGTTTCGCAATCTGTCTTTATCGGTTGTAATTTGTAACTTGCTTGTTTAGTTAGATCAGACGCTGAGTCTCGCGTCATACTGACGCCAGAGTCAGGAGACAATCCTAGATCTGACTCCACGTCACTCTCACTTGTGACTTCCAACCTATCAGATTCGAGCATGGACCTCTTTTTCGATTTCGGCACTTCGTGTAATTCCGCCACCTCAACGGACTGACTCGAAGATCGATTTAATTCCGGAGTTTTCCGAGTGTGCCGATGTTTTCGAGGTTCGTAGAACCTGACCGTGCTGTATTCTGGGGGAGGTCCTAGACTTTCGTTGGAGATGTGGACGACGTCCTCGTACGACGGTGGTGCATACAGACGTGCCTTGTCTTCGTCCTTGTTGAATGTTGCCACCGTCCCATTCGCTAAACAAGAACCACGTCGTTTGGGGAACCTAAAAGGAGCATTGATAATTTTTATATCAGAATGATAATTTTCTATTAAACGCATACCTTAGACCTAATTAATTTCCATGAAGATCTAGTATAAAAAAGGCATGTACGTTTTATTCGTAATCAATATTTAGACCACAAAGCCCCTTAAATTCCGTGGGACTATGCCTTTAATATAGTATTTTGAAACAGCTGAAATATTTTAAATTGGAGTTTGTAAATCCAGTTTTCACAAAATCACACATGCAACTGAAACACATGCAACTGAAACGTCATGTATCAATTGTTGAGAGAATAAAGCTAACAATAAACCACAAATTATGACTTTGACACCATCTCAGCATTCGAAATTCGCAATAATCATAAAATTGTAAACGCATAGACCTAATTAATTTCCAAACAAAATTTCTCCACCATAGGTGACCCTTGACCTAATTAATTTCCAAACAAATTTTTTTTTTTGAATATTTTCCATAGAAATAATAATGAATTATGCTCACGGACAAATAAATCCTAAACCATGAACTCGACATGGAATTCCTTATACCATGGTTCAAGTAAAACATTTTACGTGATATAAAAGCGAGATCTAGTATCACAAATGCATGTAAGTTTCATTTGTAATTAATATTTAGAGCACAAAGACCCTTAAATTCAAGGGGATTATGCCTTTAATGTGTAGAATTCCATTTTAAAAGTGTCTGGCTCACATTTCACTACGTGTCAATATTATCAAATGTTTGACGTCCAGTAGCCGATTCTTAATAAATCAATCTGCTCTAGTGGAGTCGTTGAAAAATGTTGGATTATAAATGGTTTAGCGACGATATTTAAGAACTGTCGAAAATTACTTGAATTTCAAAAGCTACCACCTCTCCCCTTTTGCCCAATCTACCATTTCGAATTAACAATGTGACAATCTTGTAAAAATATCCCGTATGGATTGGAATCAAGCTAGGCTTTAAGATAATAATAATAATAATAATAATAATACAGGGAGTGTGGTCAATATATTTTAAAGATTTGTTTTCAAAGTTACATACGCCAAAATTATAATGGGGAAAAATGGTGGACAAAGGGTGGTGGTTTCAACCCCCTAATCCCCCATGGATTCACTTCTGTAACACACCTTTTCAGATTCGCTCTTCTCACAAAAATATACACCACAACGACGATGATGAGAAAAACAACCACAGCGGCAACTCCGGTGATTGCGACATTAACAACCGACACTGAAATAAAACAAAGTACATATTAAACACTTGAAACATTAACACAGAGGTTCTCAACCCAGACACTAGGGAGGCTAGGTGGCCATGTACAACCCACTCCCCACACCTTTTTGGGGATAACTAACATAAAAATCACAAAAATCAAAAAAATTGTTGAATAAAAATATTTTCAGGCTGGGTGACAAAATAAAGTGGCCGAAATCCTGAGAGTTTTCGAACAATGAGGGGGTTCCTGAAGGAACGCTGCTGTCCTTCGGTCACCTACTTTTCAGTAGTCCCCGCCCCCACTTTAAAAGGCACTCCGCGGGCCCTGCAACCTGGGATACATTAACCCCCAGGGAGTAAATTTCGCCTACCCAGGGGTTAGATTTTCTCACTGATTGACTGTGTTTGGTTCATCATTAGTTATTTATAAATAAGTGAAATAACATTCTTATTTTCTATTATTATTATTGTTATTGTTATTTGAACTTAAAATGATAAAGCTATAAACAGTATTTCGAAATTTCCCCTTTGCCAGTTGCTTTGTTATGGTAGAAGTATTGTCCATATAAAAAACACCTCGCTGCTAGTCGGAAAGAGTAGTCTATGTGGCAGGTTTCTTCTGTTCCATGCGTCACAAATACCATGAGCTTGGCACCTAATAGCTGCTAATTCAATATGCTGGGCTGTCATTAAACAAACGATCCTTTTTTTACTTCACATATTTGCAGTTGTTATTCGGAAGACCAAACAACGAAGCACATAGATGCAGTCTTTCAATAATTATTTTGGGCTATTTTCCAACCCCTTGCTGCTTATCGGCAGCAGGTTTCCTCTAAATACATATGTCAGAATGACCATATGATTGACGTCCAATAGATGATGATAAGATAAAAAATCAATGTGCTCTAGAGGCGTCGTTAAATAAAACAAACTTTACTATTCCGTAGAAGTTAGTATGGAGTATATGCATCTATGGAAGATGCAACAATTGGTTTAGATGTAGATGAAAACAAATAGCATATTTAATCCAACATGCTTTTTTATCTGTTGTTAGCGACGATTCAAGACCACATTGCTTTATTAATCATCGGGTATTGGACGTCAATCATTTGGTTAGTTTGATACATCGTCGAGTTAGGCAGTGTCAGGGTTGGGGTGCCCTGAGCTCACTGTCTTACAATATTAACACATATACATACATATACATCTATACACGCACATACTATAATATATATATAAAAAAAATTAAATATAGACATCAATATGGAACATTTAATATAATAAGGATATACAAATTAAAAAAAAAAAATATTATGATTATGTTTAGTTTTATTATAATTTTTGGTGAAGTGGGGACAGGAAATTGAAGTAGGTAGCTATGAAGTGAAGAAGACAGAATAAAGAAAAAGAAGAGAGAAAAGAGAAATAGGATTAGAAGTGAGACAGGATAAATATGGTGTTCTGTTACTATTTATTTCTAAGCTAGTGTTAAAAAGATCCAAAGAACTGTAAAAATAAATAAATTATACCATTTCAGAGAATACAATATCTAACCACTGGACCACTGAGGCTGACTTCAACTACGTACAGCCTTAACGATCTAGTATATTCACGAACGAAAAGAAGAAAATGCACTTTATGTCCTAATAAATTTTATTTCTGTGTTTTAAAACTGTCTAGAGCTATTACAAAGAACGTTTAAAAATATATTCCAATAT
This sequence comes from Symmetromphalus regularis, assembly GCA_032355785.1. Classification (NCBI taxonomy): domain Eukaryota; kingdom Metazoa; phylum Mollusca; class Gastropoda; order Neomphalida; family Neomphalidae; genus Symmetromphalus; species Symmetromphalus regularis. Next base: position 3,056 of record JAULBS010071713.1, on the reverse strand, counting down.
TTGGATGTTGAAGTAGAATGAGTTTAATATTTTCAAAATAGTTCATTGTTGGTTGGTTGGTTGGTTGGTTGTAGTTATTTTCGTACTTATATCCAATTAAAGTTCAAACACGCTCTCCTGGACACACAGTCCAGTACAGAGGTTAGTATAGAAGAGATGAAACCCTCTACCATCACACTAATGCGGCTACTCATATCAATAATCAGCAAGGGATATTTTATATACATAATCCCACAGACAGGACAGCACATACTACAGCTTTGGAACGAAATTCATATTCGGGGTTGGGGTGGGACTGCTCCCGTTTCTGAACATCAGAAATTGCCGGTGAATAAGAAACATATTTATGGGAATTTTCGCGGCGGGCTGCAGTCCCCAGCCTCCCCCCACCCCACCCCACGTTCCAACGCTCCTAGTATGGTTCTTTTTTTAAGATGACGTCACATACCTTCTAAATTAGCGACAATCTGCTCCGTGGGGTGGCACCTCTGTTCGTCTGCTCCGTCCCTCACTCCACAGTTTGGACTTCCATCACACCTTGTACTCATTGGAACGCAAATCTTCTCGAACGGACACACGAACCACCCAGGTCCGCAACTAGCACCGTTATTGGTTTCTGTAAAATAATATATTTTCATTATATAAAATTATATAATAAATGTAATCTGTCAAAAGGTACAGACCAACGAGCCTGACCACTATCCACTCCACAACTAGCACCTCCACTGATTTTTCATAGTTTATAATAAAAATTATATATACATGTATACATATATACATAGTGTACATACACACACACACACACACACACACGCACACACACACACACACACACACACACACACACTTGTATAACATTCTTTACAAACACATCTACGAGAATAGGAGAATAATATTATAATATAATATATATATGTTGTGTACAAGTTGTGATTTTGTACAAGTTATAACCTGTACAACAACATTGTACAAGTTATAACTTGTATGACATGTTTGTACAAGTTATAACGTGTACAATTTTTCCTGTACGAGTTACAACTTGTACAGCTGTGACTCCTGAATTTGATACAACTTGTACAAAACCCTTTTTGGGCAGTATTATATAAAATCCTTTTTAATGAATTTGTTAATTTGTCAGTTATTGGGCTTGGGGTGTGTTTACATTAATCTGGACATGTTTTCTCTATTATCAGGAAAGGAATCAAAATTTTAAACCCTATTATACAAAGCTATGTTAAATGATTACCTTACAAACTGAACATATTTTAAATGGATTTCTACTATCAAAAGTATTTTGGAGCACTTGGGATTGGGCGATATTTGGGCCTTTCAATATTTCACATCACTAATTGTCTCTCACAACAAATCAAACAAAGGCAATAATGTTCAATATTTATCTCCTGAATTTGATATACAACTCCTACAAAAGCACTATAAAATAAGTGATTCATTACCTAAATACCCTAACATGAATTACAGTTTATTTATGGTATTATTCAGTGTTGGAAATTCATTGAGAATTGAGGTGGTCACCAGGGCTCCGAACTTAGAAAAGTTGGTGGAGCAACCTTTTTTTCAAGTATTACTTACCTGCAAGTTGTTTATTAATTTTTTTGTGTTTAACTGCTCGATAAAATATAAGACAGACTGACATATATTTTATTAATCAATGAATAAACAATGTTAATCGTTTCCTTACACAGATAAATAGCGTTTCATTGGAAGGTATTTAATTATTATATCACTGTAGCCTACCCAGACATGGTGGACACACAGGCTACCAACTTAGAAAAGTTCGTAGCCCGACCTCATTTCAGGTGGACCCGGGCTGCCGGCCATTTCCAACACTGGTATTATTTAATAATTTGTTTGAACAAGTCAGTGACTTGTGGCAACGAGAATTGCACAGTACTGATGCCTTGCGACATTTACAACGAGCATTTTTACAGAGGTTTTACGCAGGCAGTGAACATGTCCTTGACCCCCTGTACTTAATAACATTGTTGAGGCTCATCTAATAGACATTGCCTCATTAGGTATCATGTCTATGGTCAGTTGCCTACTCTCGATTTTCTCAAACTGGTTCATGGCTAAACACCCAGACAGTGTCCCAGCTTTGGTACCAACTTCAAACACAATTTCTTTGACTTCTAAAACAGTTCCATGCAAGTTCCTGGAATCTGTATGTCCATGGTCAACATGTGGTATTGGTATCAAAATGTTATCTCCTATATTAATATCTGCAAGTCTTCAACGACTCCGTTGTGCCATTTGTTTTCCTTGTTTGCAAATGGCATTATGTGCACGTTCACGAGCTGCTTGTATAGGTGTCTCTGTTGAACATTCTCCGACATCAACTGCATTCTCACTTTCAGACTGTTATCAAACTCTCCTGACTTGTCACCGTGTCAGTTTCATCTGTAGTGGAGTGATGTGTTGATTCGGTACCTTCGTCAGATTCATTGTCAGTTGTTGTGCTAGTGCCTGCTGTGACATGTTCCTCACACTGAGATGAAAATATGTTCTGTAGATCTCCTCAGAGTTCAAACTTAACATGACTTCTTTTGGAATATTCATTGAATGCAGATCTATTTTTGGTTTCATTCCAAATACTGCTTCATAAGGAGATTGATTTATCACTCTGTGGAAATTTTGATGTTTTAAAATACACTGCTCACAATGAGAAATAAACAATTTCACAACCTCTCTGCTAATGTTTGCTGCAAATTGTGTATTAAGTTCTTTACAAGTCTTATGCATCCCCCCATGTCCCACACCACCATGAGCTGCCTTGATAATATGGTACATGTCTTCAATAGCCACATCACCAGTTGACTTTTTCACAAGTATATCCATGCCAGCAACATTGATGACATCATACATTCTTAACAAATTTCGCTCCCTTCTAGATTTCTTTGTTTCAGAAATGTTCAGCTGTTTCAGTTCGATTAAGTTTTGAATTTTGTCTGTTGTATAAGTTGTTGTTCACAGATCCATTGTCTTCAGCATGTCGAAGTAAAGTTTGCATAAAATCATTTTCCACTGTGCTTGCCATG
>JAULBS010071702.1:0-17025 GCA_032355785.1 Symmetromphalus regularis | reverse complement strand
TAACATATTTTCAGAATAGCCTGCCATCCTACCTATGACTAGAACTGTCCCGCAATCTTTACACAAGAGACTACATTACAGGGTGTCCCTAAAGTCTGGACACATAGGAAATATCACGATTTGTAACTAACTAAATTGATGGAAATGTGGAGTTAATGCATCGTGTTCATCTGAATCTCACAAAGCACTTCAATCTTTGCATCACAAATGGTGGAAAACACATTGAAGATGTTATTCATTAATATTTCAATTAAATAAAATGTTGTTCAAATATTATTATTGATAATATGCATTTTTCCTATGTCTCTAGACATTAGGGACACCCTGTAAAAAAAAATACAAGTATTAAACCTAAAAAAAAGATAATCAAATACAAACAGTTAATAAAACATAACAAACACAAACAAATCAATAATTATAATAGGAATATTTACAAACTACAATATAATCATTCATATATAAAATCTCTTCTTTGTAAAATATACACACAGGTTTTAGCATTTAAAAATGCAAGATTTGGATGGGACATTAAAACACATACATGTATATTATATAAATCTGTTAAAAACATAAAATTTGTAAAACCTTTGTGCACTTTGGAAAAGAGTAAAATGTAGATCGTCGTACTGTGGATACTTAATAAAACATGCACCTCGTCCTTTGTACTCGCATGTTTGTTGTAAATTCGGATATATGAAGGGAGTTTCCTTTTTAGTTACATTCATCAGTGTGCATTTTACTGCATAATAAAGCAATGGAAAAATTGCTCCCTAAGTCTGAGGTAAGCACCTTAGTCAGGTTCAAATTATTCAGTTTATTTGGAAAACATTATCAAGAATTGTTTTATTTGAATTAACAATAGTTACATCTTGTTATTTACACTGTATAGTGTTTTTTAGTTAAATATTCAGATTTTTTCATGCAAAACACAGTTTTCAGTTTTAAATGCCAAATGCATTAATAGAAACATGCATTAATAGAAACATGCATTTCATGACAAATTAATTTCTGGATATATTCAATTTATGATTTACAATGTTTTCTAACATATTGTTTCATATAATTATGTGTTTAGCATAATGTTATTTTAGACATAGTAAACAAAAATTACTGTGTGTGTTCATTAAATAATCATATAATCAGTCAAAAATCACGTATGCAAATTTATGTTTTCTTTATGATACCCCTGCAATTAAAGAAAATGTCCATGGCAAAATAAATGCTGTGGAGAAATAGTTTTCATGCACCATTTTCCACGACAATTTTAGCATAAACCTGAACATTTATTTTAGTCCACTGTAAAAAAAGTGCTGCGGAGAATGAAAAACTATGTGGTTTTTTGCATGGTATTGCCAATTGCTGCGGAGAATAAAAATCTATGTGGCAATTTCCATGGTATTGCCAATTGCTGCAGAGAATGAAAAACTATGTGGCAATTTGCATGGTATTGCCAATTGCTGCGGAGAGAATAAAAAACTATGTGGCAGTTTGCATGGTATTGCCAATTGCTGCGGATAATGAAAAACTATGTGGCAATTTGCATGGTATTGCCAATTGCTGTGGAGAAAGAAAAACTATGTGGCAGTTTGCATGGTATTGCCAGTTGCTGTGGAGAATGAAAAACTGGCAGTTTGCATGGTATTGCTGTGGAGGATAAAAAACTAAGTGGCAATTTGCATGGTATTGCCAATTGCTGCGGAGAATGAAAAACTATGTGGCAGTTTGCATGGTATTGCCAATTGCTGAGGAGAATGAAAAACTATGGGGCAGTTTGCATGGTATTGCCAATTGCTGCGGAGAATGAAAAACTATGGGGCAGTTTGCATATCATTGCCAATTGCTGCGGAAAATGAAAAACTATGTGGCAGTTTTTATGGTATTGCCAATTGGTGTGGAGAATGAAAAACTGTGGCAGTTTGCATGTCATTGCCAATTGCTGCGGAGAATGAAAAACTATGTGGCAGTTTTTATGGTATTGCCAATTGGTGTGGAGAATGAAAAACTGTGGCAGTTTGCATGGTATTGCCAATTGCTGTGGGCAATTTCAGGGGTTGCATTACGTGGTCATTTTGCTAAAAGGAAACAAAGCTCAAAAACCAACGATAACAACTAGTTTTTATTCATGTACCTTAAAAAATAAAACACAGATGTTTGGTGCTACTGATTTGCATGTTTTAATCTAATTGTTGAATTGTCGCATGAATAACAATATTAACATGCATGTTGTTGAATTGTTACATATTTCTGATACATTACTAAATGGTATGTGTATTGTGTTGATTGTTTTATTTTCAGCCTGACAATTTTGTTACTAATGAGAAAGTTCGATCTTCCGAAACTAACATTTTAGTTGTGGTAAATGAGTTTATATGTCTGACACGGCACATGCATTGCTTTGTGTTTACATTCTACAAATTTATTTCAGTCCACTTCAAACTGCTAGCTTCTCGGTCACAGCATTCAATAAATGTATTTCCAGTGTGTCCACGTCTCCTTTATTTAAAAAAATCTCCTTTATTTCAAAGAATCCTTTATTTCATGATTCTGCTAGATCTCCTTTATTTACACCTTTTTTTTGACAGATCTCCTTTTTGATTGTCAGCATTTTTATTGGCTTATTTCCTAGCAGTTAAGTGTGTAATCGTTTTCAAGTGACTTTTACACTTTCAAATGAGCTCCTTCTTCTATAAAACACTGGTTTATAAGGGTGTATTGTCTATTTTCCAATTCATGTCTATATTTTAAGTGTATAGCTCTCCATCTATGGTGTAACAAGATAGGTCTCCACCAGTCCTTAAGTTTAAAAAAAAGGTAGGCAGGGCTGAATCGTAACAGCTTTCAAGATTAGTGCCCTTGCCCATGACAGCTATATCTTTAAGCCTTGTGCAAGATTTTTACATAACCCTAAACCGCTCTCGAACTCACCTCCCACTGTCCCTCCCAACCACCTACCCTCAGCTTTATCTCCTTTATTTTCAGTTCGCGTCTGTGGACACACTGATATCTTTAGTAGCAAAATGAATAATGTTTTAAGCACAGCATTCTCAAAGATGTAGGTTACAGTGTATGAGTTTCTTAAAAGCTTTTCAAATGCTTGAAATGTTTTTGTTTTTTTTAACTACACCACTAGAGCACATTGATCTATTAATCATTGGATGCCAAACTAACATTTGGAAATTATAACACACAGTCAAGGATGAGCCAGCCTTCGATAGGTTTTGAACCACGGTCTTCAGCATGAGAATATGATACCCTACCACCTGACCACTGAGGCTCACTTGTTTTTATTTATTTATTTTTTAAAATAGTTTTATCTCTGAAAAATTGATTATATTGTAGACATACATGTCATAATACTTACTCATACAGCAATGATCCAAAGCTCCCCAATCTTGGCATTTGCTACTGAACTGGGGCCAAAAAAATTATAAAAAAAAAAATTGTTCTCCCCCAAAAATATCAGTTATTTATGAAATAGTAGTATAAAGCATCTGGTTATGATTATACATGGTAGTTTTTTCGTTTTACATGTGTACACCTTTAAGTTCACATAAAATATGGTAATTTTTGTGGGCACTGTAAATCTACAATATTATTATAAAATCAGTGATTTCTTAGGTACTACATTCAAGTTTCTTTGGTCCTACATTTTAAAAATGTTTCATTAAAAATAAAAACAATTTTATGATCATGTTAAGTGAAAAATTGTATTGTACTAAACTTAAACATTTTGGTTTGATCAATTCACAATAAGTATGATATTTAAACATTTTCTTTTACTGATTACCATTTCAACATATTGTCTTGCATCAATTTCAGTTTTCATTCCTTAAAAAATAGATCTATGATTTTCAAAGCAATTGATTATTCATAAAATTATAAAATTTATATATTTTTTAGCCTCAATACACAAAGCATGTTTTATGTTGTGTGCATATAGATATATATAATATATATATAATTATTTATTTATATATTGTACAATATATTTTATTGTTTCAGTATTAACACAGATATCATTCTTATTACACTGCTATTCATTTTTTTTAAATGTTTTTGTAGTTAGTAATTATTTTCTGTGAAAAATAGGAATGTTAAATTCAACTACTACTTCATCTCTTCTATACAATGTAATTTTCACTCGATTATTTTGATGGAGAAATGTTTCTTTTTTGTTTTCTTTACAATAATATCATTTGTTATGGTTTAGATTCTAGGGCATACAATTTTTGGTGTCCAAGAATATCACATGTCAGTGCAGGGTCTGCGCAGCCATTTAAATATGGAAGGGGTGGAAAGACTGAATAGGGGCGCTATCAATCTTGACATGTTTATATATTTTAGACCTGTTGTCACACAAAAAAGGGTGCTGCAGATTATTGGGTGGGGGCAAATGCTCTGCCTGCAAACACACTCCTCCACCCCCACCCAATGTTATGGCCATTTAATGGTCTGGAGCATTGTGTTAAGCATTAGTCGAAAAATGTTTACATAAATCTTATAAAATAAAAAATTATTAATTACACATCTTCCAATCCCAGTTTTTAGGTAGTTAATAAAATATTTCCAAATTATTTGGTGATTCTGTTGCATAATTGCAAAGTTCAGTCTTATCCATTGCTCAAATTAATGTTAAAGTTTGTAATTGTTTGAGCATATAATTTATATAACTTGAATATCGTATATAATTTTTATTACCTCATTTTGTTTATAAATGTTTTGTTTTATAACATAATTATGTTAGATTAATATGATGTCATATTTTGTATAAAATAACAAAAGATTAAAAATTAAACAAAAAATTAAAAGATTATGTTTTATAACATAATTATATTAGATTAATTTGATCTCATTCAGTATAAAATGACAAAAGATTAAAAATTAAACAAAAAATTAAAAGATTTTGTTTTATAAGATATGATTTGATTAATTTGATGTGATATTCTGTATAAAATGAAAAAAGATTCATGCACTTTGTCATAATTTTACCAGAGTGTAATTATTTAATTTCAGACCAATATGATTGGTGAGAGTAGCATTATGGAAAGTAATTCAGTGACATCCAGTGCTCCACCAGCTACAGGAAGACGACCCAAATCAGTTCCCCTTCATCTGCACCAGCATCCTGATAAGGTAAGCACACTATGCAGATATGGCAGTCGATTAATGATATTCGTTACAGACAGTTGGCCAGTTTACTACCATTACTAGGCTTTAGTCAGGGTCATAGTCAATGATGACCGTCTCTCATCCCCAGGAAAGTTTTAGAACTTTAGATATAGTTATTTTGTGCATTTTGTTTAACTCTTTCAACCCAAGCGGCCGGAAAACAAGCCGCGACGTCAGCCTCCAAATACCCCAGTGTCCGGAAAACTGGACGTCATATCGCTATTGAATATTTCATCTAAATAACAGATCTGTTGTTTCTAATTTTCAGTTGATACTTCTTGCGAATGGTACTCCCAAGATTATAATATTGTTTTACATTTCTGACATGTTTTATTTTTGAATAATGGCTCGCAGATAGTTTTCTGTTGACCAGGTTTTATTTGAGGTACAGTTCAAACGGTGAAAAAATCCGTAACAACATATGGTAATGAAAGTGATTTTGAGTCTATAATAAATACTTGTAGCAATAATGAAAATGACAACAATGTACTATATTTTAATGACAGGGCGATTGCAAGTGAGGGCAAAAGATTTTTTTTTGACACAGAAAAGCAAACAAATATTGTTCTATATTTTTGGGTGATTTTTCCCCAGGAGCTCAGGGTGAGTGGGTCGACCGTGATAGGAACTTGGGGTTCAAAGGGTTAATAAACAGTAAAAATACCTTTCACCTTTATTGAGATACATGCTATTAATAATACAAAAGAAATGTTTCAGACTCAAATGCAATGCCAAACTTCAAAATGTATATTCATAGACAGCTATGCTCCTCTTTAATCTAATGTCATGCCCCATAACAGCATTTGTTATTGTACCTCTGGTGTGGCCTGAAATTAAGGCAATAACTGCATGCCCAAACAAATTTCAACCTCTGTATATATTTTAATCATAATGAGAATGGAAAGCTTTAACCCTGCAACAGTTGATCAGACGAGACTCAGTGAATTCACAAGAATTTGCTTTATGTTTTTTACTTTTTTAAAATAAATGCCGGGTCAGTTGGAAAGGGTATATCACATCATATTAAAAACATTATCAAACCAATAATCAACCTTTTAACATGTAAATAAAAGATAGTTTGAATAATAAGAAATGTTTCTGCTAAATGTCGTAGTTTATATTAAAATTAATTGCTAGTAAAGTTTTTAAATATTTACAGTATTCACCTTCTTCTCACAGTAATATCTATAATTTGACAAGATGTCTGTTAATTATTATTATTATTTTTTTTTCATATGAACAGCTTGTTTCTCACTTGCGGCCACCATCACGTCATATCAAGACAAGTCCGGCTTTGTTTTCGCTTGAGAGAGTGATGCAGAGTTTCCGTGCTCGCAGTCAGCTTCTCGTGAGTCGACTTGAAGACAATGATGAAGTTCTCCACCAGACGTTTAGCTTAGATGAGAACATGTCTGCCAATCAGAATCCAAGGTTTGTCATTAGCTAGGTTTCATCATCTAGACTACATATTTTAACATCAGTAATCTGTCTGCCAGAGTTTTGAATGATGGATTTGTCATTATTAGTTAGGTTTTATTATCTAGACGACAATGTTAACATGCGAGTGTCAGCTCCAATCATGTATTATGCTCATAATTAAAATGTGAAAAAAGTATTTAAAGATCCCGCTGTATTTCCAACTAGACCTTTTGTCAGATCATACTGGACTGGATACGAAATTTAAAGGTTGTTTTGTCCTTTGTTATTGCCTGTTGATAATTGTTATATGTGATAACCAGGGTTTAAGCTGGACAGTAAAAATTAGCAATTTGTAGCCAAATTCATTTTCAGTTAGCCAAATAAATTACCAAATTAAGGCAAATCGAAAGTGACACATGATTTTCAAATTAGCTATTCGGTAATTTCATAATCCAGTGCATTTGCCAAATTCCATTTTAATTTGTATTTGGCAAATTGGCAAACAACCACTTAAACCCTGGATAACATGGTCACTCAAGGCAGTAATTACAGTACCAACTAAACAAACATATTTTGAACCCTGTGTCTATCTCATGCTCTCAGTTTGGTATTGACTGAAGTGACATAATAAAATACTGATGACTGTATTTGTATTTATTGTTTTGCAGTGAAGAATCACCTCTTGTGCGTCGTGGTACATACCGAGTAAAGAAACAAGGTCGCGTTGATGACAACAAAGAAAATCGTCTATCAGTTGATGCCATACCAGAAGTGAGAAAAAGTATTCCAGGTAATTATCATTATACAGTTACATTTATTGTTTTATAAATCCCTGAAGTGGGATGTAGCTCAAACGGTAGTGTGTCGGTTGTCGGATCAGTGGAACCATTTGCAGTTTGGGCTATTTTCCATTCCAACCAATGGTCTATAACTGGTCCGCCAAAGGCCATGGTATGTGCTGTTCTGTCTGTGAGATGGTGCATTCAAAAGATCACTTGCTGCTTATTGGAAAGAGTAGCCTATGTGGTGGCATCGGGTTTCCTTTAAATACATATGTAAGAATGACCATATGATTGATGTCCAATAGCCGATGATAAGGTAAAAATCAATGTGTTCTAGAGGCGTCGTTAATTAAAACAAACTTTACTTTTTTTTAAATAAAAATCAACATTCATAACATTTGAATAAATTTATTATTTAAACAATTGAAGTGACATATCTCCTTTAATTAGTGTTTCACTCTTTTTTTTGCTTTTTTCTTATTTATAAATGTTTGAACATACACCAAAGATCTTGGAAACAGTAGATAGTATTGTTTCCTTCATGAGAAGCTTTTGAATGGTTGTTTCCCTCTTGTGATATTTTTAATAGATATTAACATTATTTTCATATATAATCTCTATTGAACCAATCTTTCAAAAGTGAGTTGTAATAATAATATTATCAGGTGTTAAATTTCGCTAATGCATTGAGGCATTTGCCAGGCCACCCTGTCCCTTTACCCCTCTCAATTTCACTTCTAAAGAAGGCAAATATTGCCATGTCCTATTTTTCTGCTTGCCCCGTAGGAAACTCACATTTGCTGTTATGCCAATAAATGTTCAGTATTACCCATGACAGTAAATTCTCTAGTGCGGATAGGAAATTCGACCTCGGGGACCTTCTTACAGTGAGGATGTCAGTTTATTTATGCTGAATGGTTTTTCTACAGTAACAAGTTTCCGCTCGAGTACGAGGATTCTGGAGAGCATTGACTGCATGGAGAGACAGTCTCAGGAGAGCCGACTAATCAACATAGAGACTCACAATAGCACCGAGTTACAGAAGAAGAAAATCAAGCTAGCACAGTTCAAGGTGCTAGAGTCAAACCAGAAGATGAGAGATCTAGCTATTAATATCAGGTAAGTGTCATAGTAAGGGCTCAATGTTTAGACAAGGCTGGGTGTTTGGTACTCCATAAAATCACGCAGGACTTCCTGCTATAATTATAGAATACAAGTCATTTGGAGGACAAAATAACGCTGTTTTCTTGTTCATTTACATACATGAATGCTTGTTTATGGAAACAATGCAAAGTAAAGGTGCACAGACTTTTGTGCTGCGCAGACTTATGAGACGTGAGTGTACTAAATATGTTTGATTGCTAACTTTCAGAATGAAGGAACAGTTGATCAGAGAGCTGGTTAAGAGTGGTAAGGATGCAACATCAATGAACAAACAGTATGCTGAGAAGGTCAAAGCATTGGAGAGGGTATGTTCTTATTTTAACATCAACAAATAACCCCATTATACATTCTACTAGACAGAGGTAAAGGAAAGTGTTTACAAAGCTTTGATAGAGTGCATACATAAATCTTTATCAAAACTGTGATGATTCCTGTCAGGCAGATAGAACCAACATTAGATGTGTGATACTTTATTCCATCCCATTCCTGACATCAGATATTCTCTATGAAGTCAGCTATTTTAGCAAGTCAACATAGTGCATCATCTAATATGTGTAACCTGTTAGTAAATAAAGTTAAGTTTGTTTTATTTAACGATGTCTCTAGAGCACATTGATTTTTATCTTATCGGCTATTGGACGTCAATAATATGGTCATTCTGACATATTTATTTAGAGAGAACCCACTGCTGCCACATACCTATTCTTTCCGATAAGCAGCAAGTGATCTTTTATATGTACTGTCCCACAGACAGGACAGCACATACCACAGCCTTTGATGAACCAGTTATGGACCACTAGTTGGAACAAAATAACCCAAACTGCAAATGGTTCCACTGAATGTTTAAATAAGTGCTTCTTAATGTTTATTTACATGATTTATTTAAAGGATAAGATCAAAGATGATGGACATAGTATGACCCCCCCCACCCCCAATAGCTGATGTTTTCTTTCGTCCTGGGTGAGGGAGGGGATAGGTGGGGGTGGTGGTATTAAATAAATATTGTTTAAAGGATAACAGATAAATGGGTTTAGGTACAAAAGAAAATTGATATTTTAGCGATAAATAACTTGAAAATAAACAGTACTTACGTACTTACTTACTTACTTATTCATTTAGGTATTCCATTGTCAGGTCATGAGTGTAATGTGTTTATTTCAGGAAGCAGAGCAGGTAAAATTGGATTTGATTGAAACACAAAAAGCTCTGCAGGAACTTGAAGCAAAGGAAATACAGGAAACAGCTGAAAAAGAAAAACTGCAACAGTGAGTGTACCTAGAATCAGAAAATACTGGATTATAAATCCATTGTTTTTTTTTTTTTAAATATTTCTTTATATGACACCTTATATGTCCACTTATTTAAATAAAAAAACTGAAAGCCGATGTGTGCAAATACAGTGTGCTTGAACCTTAATTTGATGTAAGCATGAAAATAAGTGCAATTAAACAACAGAATTAAAAAATAGTATAATTTTTTCACCTATTACATATTTTGTCAGCAAATTTGTATTTACAAAACAAAAACTAATATGTCTTTCCTTTTTTAAAGACATTGTCATGGGCTTTTTCTTCTTGTTTTTTAGAGATTATCGTAAGAAAATAGAAGCAGCTAAAACTAAAATGACAGCTTTGCAAAAGAAGCAAAAAGAAACTGAGAAGGTGTTTAACTTTGCGACGCAGAATGAGAAAAAGTAAGTGTGTCGAGATATGTGAATATAACATAGTCGAGTTACAGTTATTGCTTGAAACTTTGAATTAATTAAATTAGTAGCTTCTTCTACAAAGTGAATTCCTAGACCAATTACCAGCCACGGTGGTGAAGTTGTTAAGCTATCCGATTCGTGGTTGGTAGGTACTGGGATTGAATCTCAGTCGAGACATGGGATTTTTAATTTTAATACTGACTCCAACCCAGAGTGAGTGCTCTGCAAAGGCTCAATGGGTAGGTGTAAGCCACTTACACTAACCAGTGGTCCACAACTGGTTTATCAAAGGCTGCAGTATATGCTGTCCTGTCTGTGAGAAAGTGTATATAAAATATCCCTTGCTGCTAATCGGAAAGAGTAGTTTATGTTGTGGTAACCTAAAGACCATGTGTCAAAAATACCATATGTCAAACAAGTAATAGTCGCTAAATAAACAATGTACTGGTGTGTCGTTAAACAATCCCTTCCTAGACTAGTTGTATTTTAGACTACTGATTATCTTGTTCCAAATACAACGTTTTCTGTGTATGTTTGGATAATAATTATATGAAGTTTAGCTAGTCTGGAAAAGCTTAGTAAAATCATTTTGTAGTGTTGCATTTCCTCACTAACTGTCATTGAGAGCTCTTTCGGTGTTTATGTTGTGTAGAATACAAGACTTGGAGTTGGCAGTTGATCGCATGAAACAGCACTATGAGAATCTTCAGAAGAGGTTTAAAGATGAATCAGACCAGAAATCCAAGTTAGAGGTATATCGTCTATTCATTGATCATTCACGTTTTTTATTTTATCATTTTCAAAAACCTTTATAGTGCAGTGATGGAGGTAGGGAAGTTCACATGCATTCTATTCCTTCAGAGAGTGGGATGTAGCTCAAGTGGTAGTGTGTCCACCTGTGAAGCAGTTGGTCATCGGATCTATCCTTCTCAGTGGAACCATTTGCAGTTTGGGCTATTTTCCGTTCTGTTCCAATCAGTGGCCGTTTATCAAAGGCCGTGTTAGGAGCTATCCTGTCTGTGGGACAATGCATATAAAAGACCTCTTGCTGCTTATCAGAATGAGTAGCCTATGTGGTGGCAGCAGCTTTCCTCTAAAGAGAAGTTGCTAAAAAAAAAAATATTGTATTCTTTCAGAAATCATTATATAATGATGGAGGTGAATGTTTTCTTAACTTTTGTTCTAAACTTTTTTTCTGATAGGGAGAGGGTGGGATGGTATTTAAAATATATATATATATATATATATATATTGTATAAATATAATTAAAATTCTATAAAAGATCCCTTGCTGCTTATCGATAAGGCCATGATAAATTAATTTTGTGTTTCGAGTCCCACAAAGTTTAAAAATCAATGAGTGCAGCAGGAAAACACAACATGGGGTTTCTTTTTAACACAAGGTGAAATACCACAAAATTGTACCTATCAGTGTATGTGTAGGAGTTAGATTTTATGTAATAGCAGTGACGTGAAAACATTCTTTAAAATATCCAAGTAATTTACTTCAGAATTGATTAAAAAGCATAAATAATTTTGATGCGATTATTGTAAGTTCTAGTTAAAAAAAACAAATTTGAGAAAAATTTAATTTGAACATACGATTTCACACAGGTATCACAAAAAATCAGTATGGGTGGACAACCTAAAACATAAAATTAATTTATGAGGGCCTAAAGTTGCCACATTTTGTCTCTCCTATTAACACTAATCTCTGATCTGGACAGACAGCGCATGAATCTGAACTGTGTTCCCAGAACTGAAAGTTCTATGTAGCTGTGGAAAGCTAAAAAAACACAAAATCTGTCCTGTAAACAGTATTTCTAATCAGTGATTGCAGTACATCTGTTGTCCAATAGCCCTCTCATTGAAACTATAACTTGATTTACTTATGTCATTGCTTGAAACTTTTCTGTTAATTCATATTTTTGAATAATTTGATGGATGTCTAATTTTATCTTTGAATTATCACATCGTTTTTAGATACGTAGATCATGTTGTTATTACCTTCTAGAGAGAGATGCAAAAAGAACTGCAGCGAGTGAAGGAACTCGAGCTGAAGAATGAACAGCAGCAGAAGATTCTTAAACGTAAGAATGAAGAAATAGCTGCAGCTCAGCGTAGACTAAGATCTGGATCTCTGCCACCCATCAACATGTAAGTTATGTCATTAGTTATATTGTAGTTAACTTACATGTTTTGAACTATGTAAGAATGAAGAAATAGCTGCAGCTTAGGGTAGACTAAGATCTGGATCTCTGCCACCCATCAAGATGTAAGTTATTACTATAGTTTAATTGATGAGAAAATAGTCTCTGCCACCCATCAACATGTAAGTTATTAATATAATTTAATTAATGAGAGAATAGTCTCTGCCACCCATCAACATGTAAGTTATTAATATAATTTAATTAATGAGAAAATAGTCTCTGCCTCCCATCAACATGTAAGTTATTAATATAATTTAATTAATGAGAAAATAGTCGTTTGTCATTGTCAAATATTTAGAGTTCTTCTAGTAATATTCATGTTAATTTGTAATGTAATGCTGTTAGTGCTAATGCTAATACATATATTACATATTAAAATTACATGTTAAATTCAATTCTGATTAAATATTAAATTCAAATTAAATTAAAATAAATTAGCAAGAATAAAATATGCATAGTGTGTGTGTGGGGTGGAGGGGTATATAAAATTTGTGTTGATTGTTTTATGTGGTTACTGTTGTGTCATTAATGTATGATCGTAAGACATACTAATTTACTTAATAAGTTGATATTTCTAAGCATGCTGGTTTCATTACTTATTTGGCCACTTTAAAATTGCAGTGTAATACCTTTGTATAAAAAACTTAATAAGTTAAAACCCTGTTTTTCTAGAGTCAGTATTAATTGAAATGGTAAATACACTGAATTTTGTTTCTAATTCTGTACGTTTGTTTACAGGCAAGATTATGATCGACTGGAGGAACAAAAGAAATGGGTTGATGATGAGATAGAAAAAGTGCTGCGCATGAGAAAACAAAATGATGAACTCCATGAAGTTAGTATTTATGTGTCATGTTATACTTTATTGGGGCTGCTAGCTATTGAGATCAAATCTCAGTTGAAGCATGGGATTTTTAATCTCAGTACTGTCTCCAAATATGAGGCTAGCTCACTGTTTACATGTCACAATTACCAATTGCTTGACATCCATTAGCTAATGATTAATAAATCATTGAGCTTAAAAGGTGTCATTAAACCTAACAACCTTTAATAAACATCAAACTTTGAAGTACATTTTCTTTGTTATATAATTTTGCAAATCTATTTCATAAAATGTTCTTAATTTCCCTGATATTCTTTAGATAGTTTTGAAACGGTTTGCAGTTTTGAAAAGCTGATATCAATGGCTTTTTGGAACTGCATGAAATTCAATTTTTTATATTTTCACTGGTAGCCTACTATTGCCAGTGAGGTTAACAAATAGCTGTTATGACATTGATGAATGTGTTATGTTTTTAGGAGTTGGCTCGGAGAGAGGCTATTGTAGCTAAGAAGGAGGCTATGTTGGCTGAGAAGAGTGAGTTGGAGATCAAGAAACTCAGATCTAGTCAGATGATGAGTCAGGTATTTTAAATAAAGTTTTAATATTTTTATCAGTGTATTTCTTTTCTTTTTCTTTCTTTTTTTGTGTTTTCTGCTAACCTCCATTTTGTTTTACATTTTCTTGTTGACATCACTGCTCACTTTTGCATTTGTGGTTGTATAATAATATCTTTATTAATTTAAATTAACATTTTTGATTTAATTACTTCTTTATTTAATTAAATACTTTTTATTTCATTTATTATTATTTGTTTATTTGAGTTGAGAGATGTTTAACAGATGAAATTACATATTTATTATATAATTTCTTGTTTACAGTTTTGGTTTTTCAATACCGTGTGGTACTGAAATAAATGAGAAATACATTTCTGGTCCTGTGGGCATTTGTTATAGCTCAAAAAAAAAAAAATTCTGGACATGGTGTAACAAATCATACAATTATTTTGTTTGTTTTGCTGTAATACAGGATCTTGTGAAGCTATCCACGAAGCTTGATTCAGTGGACAAAAGGATAGAGGAAAAAAAGAAAGAATTGGTCGACATGCCAGAGGAACAGAGGAAGCAATTGAAAGAAGATATTTCTCATTTGAAACATTCCCGTGAAAAGCTGAGAAAACAGAGGTCGACTGTGGATGAGAAAATACATGAAGGTCAGGTGTTGTCATCCAAGGAGGAGAGAAGGTTTGTATGATGGCAGACATTGGCTTGTTATAACTTAAAATATATTGTGAAAGTGTGCCATGGTAATCATTTAATTTACCTTTTTTATATACAGTAAAAACTGGTTACAATTAATTTTGAAAAAGATCATACTATATGCTTCAAATTTGTTGCTCAGTTATTATTCAGGAATAGGCTACATTGTTGTTCACATTTCCAGTGTAATATCTTCTCAAATACAATGTAATTTGGCTACTCTTCCCTGGAAGTGTTTTGAACTATTATTGTTAACAATAAAAATGTGTAACATAAATCAAAAACAAAAAACATGTTAAAATAAAATAAAAAGACTTACCATTTATTATCACTATAATTGCATCAAGATCTCTGTTATTTTGGGTATAGCATTTGTCTCTACTTTACATGGAAACAACTAATAATCATGTTTAATTTTCTATATCTCTGTTCTTTATATTTATTTTATTGTATGTACATTTTTAATGTTTATTTTAGATTAATTGAACTGGATGAAGCAATTGAGGCATTGGATGCAGCCATTGAGTTTAAAAATGATAATATTCAAAGCAAGCAGATGGATTTACGCCAGTCCCAAATGCTTGTACAGCAAGTATGTTGAATAGATTTTTAAAATATTGTTTTACTGTTCACACACAACTTGACACTGCTCGCTCAATTCCATAACGCTCTGCTCTTACATGTATATGTTACATATTTTTCATGAATAATGTTACAAGTGAAGAAAAAAAGAAATGGCCCACTTGGTGCAGTGGTTAAGCTATCAGACTCATGGCTGGTAGGTACTGAGATCAAATCTTAGTCGAGGTATGAGATTTTTAATCTCTGTATCCACTTCAACCCAGAGTGAGTACTCAGTAAGGCTCAGTATAGCACTTACACTGACCAGTGGTCAACAACTGGTTTATCAAAGGTCATGGTATGTGCTATCATGTCTGTGGGATAGTGCATATAAAAGATCCCTTGCTGCTTATCGATAAGGCAGTGGGTTTTGTCTCTCTACTAACACTAATGTCTGTCCTGGACAGACAGCTGAGTTGTGTGCCCAGAACAGCATGCTTGTACTTTAATTGTATATGACCATGGAAATAAATACAACCAACCAATAAAAAGAGAATGTAATTAATTTGGACAACATCAGGGGTCGAAATATATATACACACAATTCATGTCTGGTCTTACAATCTTTGATTCCAGCTGACTGATTTTACTGCTTGCAGTTTCACCTCCTGAACATGTATTTAACAAACATTTAAAGTTCGACTGATTTGTTTACAGAGTGAAGACACCTTGGTGAATCGTCTGAGTTCACTGTCCATGCATGAAACCAAGACGTTACTGTCCAAATATTTTGACAAAGTTATCAACTTGAGAGAGGAGGAACGCAGAATCAATCTTCAGTGTAGTGAGATGGAGGTAAGATTATCATACCAGTTAGGAAAAAATAAATGTCATTAGACAGGTTTGGCTTCCTCTAATATATGATAATGACTGGCAACCTTTGCAATTAAGAAAATGTCCATGGCAAAATAAATGCTGTGGAGAATTAGTGTCCATGGCAGTTTTTGTGTTCACACATTTCCAACTCTGAGTTTGCTAAGGAAAAAATACATCATGGGGAAAAAAATTGTAGTCCATAGCAAACAAAGTGCCGCAGAGAATTAAAATCTATGCTGCAATCACTGGCATTGTCGATTGTCGCAGGCAATTTCAGGGTTTGGGAATTTAAGTCATGTATAGGTTATCCCCAGATAAATTGAAATAAAAGAAATCTCAAATAACTTACCTGTAAATGACTTTCACAAGAAAATATGTGGTGGTGATAGGTTTACATTCTTTGCTTGTTTTTATCATTTTAAACAGATTAATTTTTATGCCATCTAAAACTTTTCATTCCTGTTGTTGTTTTTTATTTGTTTTTAAAAGCCACATTAGGTTAGATACAATTGTTTTCTAGCCTCAGGTGGGATTTAACCTCATTTTAACCAGCATTCAATAACAGGTCTTTCAAAGTCTGTTTGAAAGTGTATACAGGTTTTATACAAGGTCATGGGAATCCTTGAAAGTCGTTCAGTTTTTAATTGGGTCATGAAAAGTCACGAAAAATTAAACTTGTTCTTCTATAATCTTTATTTTTAACATAATAATGGGAGAAGAGATTGGAATTGATTTTTAAATCAAAAATTCATTATTATTTCATGTATATTGTATATGACTTTGAATATATAATTTTAAAAAGTGATCCCATTGTTGTTGTTTTTTAATTTTCTGAGGTTAAATCAAGAATTGAAAAAAAATATATGTAAAGGTCCTAGAAAATAACTTGGAATTCTGTTGATAACAAAGTACATAAACTCTGAGTGACAACAACCAGTTTAACTGTGTGATGGTGTGTCATTTAAAAATACAAATTTCTTTCCTTTCAGCTGCTTCTATCAACATCTTTTCTTTTTAATGAATAGTTAGACTGTATTTTTATAATTAAGATATAAATATAG
>JAULBS010071691.1:0-21401 GCA_032355785.1 Symmetromphalus regularis | reverse complement strand
TAGGTATTGCGTCATTTCCTCCCATAATGCATTTAAGCAACAGGAAATACTAATTTTAAAGGGCCAGTTCGAATGGCGACATATGTCGCCTCCAGTACTCAACGGTTCGCATGACGTTGGCGATATAAGTCGCCTGCTGTGTCCTGAAGGTTAAACAAAACAAACTTTACTTTTCAGGTAAGAACTGATTTCTGACTACATCAGTACATGATAAACTCAATATCTGGCCATCATGTTATAGCAGATAACACAGATGTCTAAGATGAAAGCCAGATTTTCACATTCTCAAACATTATTTCACAATTCACATTGACATAACTTACAGTCTTTAAAGGGATACATCCCAGTTCAGTAGACATGATCTGGCAGCCAGACAACTGTTTGTGCCAAGTAATTTTATTTAGTGCTTTGTAACAGCTGGGAATGCACCAAAGATCACCTAAAACCATAGGGGATCGATTGTATATGAGCCTGTCCACTCTCAGATTGCAGAGGTCTTGATATCTTAGTTGTATAGTCGCTTTCAAAAAGGTCTTGTTGTTTTGTGAATACACTGTTGGAATCATGGTCAGGGCAGCCAGGGGGTGGAGGGGCAAGGATGTCTAGCCCCCTCCCGAATAAACTGTGGCACCTTTTTTTGTGACAATATTTTCATTTATTACATTGTAGGTTGTAGGTGTCCTACAAATGGTGCCCCTATTCATTCTTGCACCCCCCCCCCTTATTTAAATGGCTGCGTCTGCACTGATGATTGTTAGGTTTTGGTATCAAATCTCACTTGAGGCACAGGATTTTTAATCTTGATAACAACTCCAACCCAGAGTGAGTGTTGCTAAAGGCTCAGTGGGTAGGAGTATGCCACTTATGCTGACTAGTGGTTCATAACTGTCTTATGGGAAAATCCATATATGCATGTAAAAGATCCCTTGCTGCTAATTAGAAAGAATAGTCTGAATGGTGATTGAGATTCCTCTCATGACCATGTGTTAGAAAACACCTTATAGTTAACACATAGTCTCAAATACAGTTTTGTGACATTAAAACACACAATACTTCTAATATTTAAAGATTCAATATGTATTTTAAATTTAGTATTTAGACTTCTAGAATGGTGATTGAGATTCCTCTCATGACCATGTGTTAGAAAACACCTTATATTTAACACATAGTCTCAAATACAGTTTTGTGACATTAAAACACACAATACTTCTAATATTTAAATTATGTATTTTAAATTTAGTATTTAGACTTCTAGAATGGTTTTTTAAAACCAATTTTCAATGATATGCCTTTACTTATGCCTGACTACACACATCATTCTGCTGGTGGGTTAAGTAGAGTGTGAAATACACTGTATTCTATTGAAATAACACACGGTCCAACAACGTTCCACTTGAATTGTGTCCAGTTCATTGTACTCTAAAGTATTCATGATGTAATTATCGTGTCCAGATTGACCATTGCTGACCATCCCTTACACAAAGTCCTAGGTCATTGCCATAAAGATTACATGCCCATTGTGATGGACATTAAGTGAAACCACCATGGCAGTTTATTACAGCGTTATGGCTGAACAGTCTGTCCAAATTCTTTGTTTTATGTTTGTTTTGTTATAGGAACCTGCTGTTGCTGTACGGGGTGATTAAATGATGGAAGGCATCAAGGTTGATATATGTTAAAAATAAATTGTCCATGTAATTTGATGCTGAGACGGAATGTTTTGTCTTTATGCATTCCTTTCATCTGATAAGTTGATCTAATGTGCACTCTGTTCTCCCTATCACACGTAAATTTAATTGATTGAGATACGATAAGAATTCTACTATAAATTTTTTTACATGGTCTGTGTTAGTGCATGTCATCAGATGTTTACTGGACTCAGAAAACCTGCATAAAGAGTGCTACAAAATATCACCTGGACCAACCCCTGCAATTAAGAAAATATCCACTGTAAAATAAATCCTGCGGAGAGATAGTGTACACAGCATTTTCTACGGCAATTTTAGTATAACGTATACATTATTTTTAATAAGAAGAAAAAATACACCTTGAATAATAAAAAGAATTTAGTCCATGGCAAAAATGGTGATGCAGAGAATGAAAAACTCCATGGCAATCTCCATGGCAATGAAGATTAGTGCGGGCAATTCAGTGTTGGAAATTCATTGAGAATTGAGGTGGTCACCAGGGCTCCGAACTTTGAAAAGTTGGTGGACCTACGGAAAAGTTGGTGGAGCAACCTTTTTTCAAGTATTACCTACCTACAAGTTGTTTATTAATGTGTGTGTGTTAAACTGCTCGATAAAATATAAGACAGACATATATTTTATTAATCAATGAATGAACAATGTGATTCATTTCCCCACACGGATAAATAGCATATCATTGGAAGGTATTTAATTATTATATCACCGTAGCCTATCAGACATAGTGGACACATGGGCTACCAACTTTGAAAAGTTTGTAGCCCGACCCCATTTCAGGTGGACTCGGCTCCCGACCATTTCCAACACTGGGGCAATTTCAGGGGTTGATGGACCCAGGACCGCTTAAGAATATTTGAGGCCTCTATCAAAGCAATGTGCTGCAGCCCCTAACCCCTCTCACTTATAAATTTGTATTTCAAATGATTTTTACTGAGTTTTGTTTTTTGTAGATTGGTAAGAACCAGGGATTGCAAAAACACTTACGGCATACAGAGACAGTATGTCAAGACATGTCGCGGGAAAATGCTCTTCTCCGCCGAGAACTGCAGAAACGAGGCATCGACCCTGCAGAAATTTTGTCTAAGAACAGCTACCACCACTGTAACGGAAATTCATCAGAATATAACTCGCAGCATTTGTCTCCCAAAAGGGGGACTGACGAATTTAAGAATGATGTGTCTCACTGTCGTTTGCCTCCGAAAAAGGAGCGCGAAAACATTGTGGTGTAAATATATATTGTTGTTTTCTTTTTGTTTTAAAGGCTGTGATGGAGCATTCTGTACGTGTTGCCCAAAATCCATACAAGTGGAGGAATATTGCAGTTATATGGCAGGACACAAAATATGTTTTACATTTGTATTGCACAAATATTGGATTAGCGAATTGCAATTTTACATTACACAAGTCTTCATATTGATGCATATTTTATGTCCTGTATGCCACAGAGAAAAACTGCACAGAACTGTTCAGAATAAAATTGGGTATGGTATTTCTTTGTTATCTTGAACCTGTTGGGACTGATAAAAAGATATTAAAATCTTGAAACATGAAAGTTGGAGACAACAGAATTTTTAATTGTGAAAGTTCGAGATAATAGATTTTACTGTATTTGAAATTTTTTAATATTAAAATTGAAGAGTGTCATAGAAAATTGGCTAAGTCGAAATTTACAATAGCGAAAACCAAAATGATAATAGTGTTTGTATAATAATGTGCAAACCGTTTATTTGGTTTTGTCACTTGGGATTTTAACTATGCATGAGGTGAGAATTGTAAAACATTATTTACCATAAATTAACATATTTTGGTCTCAATGCTACAAAGAAAAACCCAAAGTTATTTCTCTTTTCCATATGCATGATTAAACACAATAAATCCATAGGAACACCTACATTAAAAAATAATAATAACTAATAAAAAAAAAACCCAAAACTCAAACCGTTATGTTAATTTATTTTAATTTTTTTTAATAATAAAAACAAATAAACTTTGAAATTTTTTTTTTTAGTCCATGGTCAAAAAAGTGCCATGGGGAATAAAAAAAAACTCTGGAAATATCCACGGCATTGCCGATTGCCACGGACAATTTCAGGGTTTGCAAAACTGCATTTGTAAATTTGGTTTAGCGAGTTTAATACACTCTTCAGTTATTTTCTCTGTGACAAAGAAATGAAACAACCTACAATTGATGATTGAAGGTTAAAAATAATGTATAAAAAATACAAACATCCCACGGATGGTAAATGCAAACCTCCATTTGCAGGATAGTTGGGTGACTTGATTGTTTTATGGAATGTGTACTTTGTGACTGCATGTATGTTTATTTCTGTCTTGTGAAAATTGTTAATTGATTTACAAATGCCGGTGAAGGCAAACAAATGGCAACTGTGTATGTTTAAAGAAAATGCTTTGGTTTATGATTTTTACGGGTCGCTCAGTTGTTTCATTTTATTAGATTGATATTTTGTATGTATTGATGGTGCTACAGGCAGTATATTGTTAGTTATTTTTGTGACATGAAAATCTTTTTCCTCTCTTTCATTCTCCCTTTCCTGTTTCTTGTGAATTTGGATGATAGGAATAATGACAAGTTGATTATTTTAAAAGCATTAATTGTAATCTTAAAATCATTTTACTGAAATAGTTTGTTAGTTGGATGATTTTAAGATAACAAAGTTTTATTTTATTATTTTCTTTTTTAATTGTGGCTTTATTTGATTTTCCTATTGTCTGAATTCACCAGGTATTTTTTCTTTTTAACTTTTTAAGTATATTTACATTTTGGGACCTTTTTCTCAAGAAAGAAAAGATAAGAAAACTAACACTTTGCAAGCTGGTCTTGCAGCCATTGGTTTTTTTTTAGAAATCATTTGTTAATTGAATTTTGATTGGTTCAGTTATGATAGTTATTTATAACTGACCAATCAAAATAATGATAACAAAACAGTGTTTAGCAATGGCGGTTATAATGCTGACATTAGATGATTGCTAAAGCATAATTTTTGTAAAGCTTTTTTTTCCAAGTTTTTGTAACTATTAAGATTTTGAGAAAATGTTTCTGAAATGTAATTGTTTAGTTTAATTAAAAACATTTTTTAATTCTTTGTCTGTGCAAACACTCTCTTTCACATATATGTAAATCTTTCCAAATATTTGTATTTCTTTCAAACAAATAACCCAAATTGTTACTTAATGTAAAAACAAAACAGTAAACTTTATCTACACACGGAGTAATTTCATTAAAGCTGAAAATAGATATAAAATAAAATTAAGATGTTATGCAATGGACTTTATCTAGACTAGAGTAGAGCTTTACGGAAATATCCCCTCCACCTTTATAATCATATCCCTTCAGAAACTCTTTTTTTAGACTGAGAATATTGTAAATACATTTATTATAAAGGCCCATTCCATGCAAATTTATCCTGAATGTAAAACTGTATAATCAGAGGCTCAAAACAAATGGTTAAAGTTAGTCCCCCCATAATATATATTTTTTTTGTTGAGTATATAAGTTAGGATTATTATCAATACAAGACTTTAATAAAATTACTTTGTGAGACAAATTCAGTTTGAAGTGTACACATTTAAGCGAAGAATGGGCCTAAAAGGATTTCATAAAATAGTATCAAAAATTTACGCCAGTATACACCAAACTGAGATTTGTATTTAACGCAGCAAAGACATATAGTCTTCCAATCAAAGGCAGCAAAAATTAAGTATTATTTTCATTTTCATTAAACAAAAGAAAATAATGATTTGTTGATCAGGTGTTTTAACAAAAACTAAATTGTGCATAATATTAATTTTACAAAAATAACTTGCTTGCTTTGTTTTAGTCCATTGGAACTCTTAAAACCTTTACTTGTGAATTTTTATTATTTAACAATTAAGGTAAGATGTATTTTTTATTGAGGGTTTCAAGTGGTTTTACCTAGATATCAGTATTTTATGACAAGTTCTTGCAAAAGTCATTCAAATTTTGGTTCTGTGGATTCTTAATCATAGAAAGATTTTCTTTTTTGTTGTTTTTTGTTTAAATTATTATTTGGATGTTATTTATTTTAACAGACTACAGCTAATTTTCCAAAAATAATTAAATTATTTTTAATGAAATTTTTGAAGACAAAACAATTTCTTATAAAAGACATTTTCATTTTACTATGCTTTTGCAAAAATTGGAACAAAAAGCTGCTTTCTTTGATATGTTTTATATTAGTTCAATTTTTAAGGAATAATAATTTGCAACAAAGGCTATAATTAAATTTTCACCTAATACTACATATATGTCACACTTCTTTGGGCCATCCTTAAAAATATACTTGTTTGCCATAACCCAACTGACCCAGTGAAATTGGGCCTTACTCAATTATTTATTTTTAACATCTGGCTTGAATTGCCGACTGCAACTTTCTGTTGCTACCGAGTGTTTTTTTTTTTTTGCCCTCCATCAGCCTGAAAATGCTGGACACAGAATATATTATCGGATGTCATTGCTGATGTTTTTCTGGACTCACTGACAGAAGACAATATGAATTGATTGTCACAGTTGACATGAAAATAAACGACCCTACAGCGTCAAAACGTACTGTAGATGCATCTCAAAGAATTGATGACACCCTGGAGTTCGACCTTCAAATCAAGGTTGTGAGGGTTAATATCAGGAATTTTTTTTATTGGTAACTGGGAATTAAAAAAATATATATATTTACCTACCTACCAACCACAAAATGTTTGATTTAGATGTTGCAGCAAACCAACATATTTTTAAGGAAGGCCTTATCCTCTTTTTCTTTTACTGCATCCCCAAACTCTGCATGCACACACATACACACAGACATACACATAAGCGTACAGATATGCATGTATTTATTAGTTCTCGGTAGTGCTATTAATAATATCAGTGCTTAAATGTTTAGCTATCCATTTTGTGGAACCGCAATACCTCTGTGGATCATTGTTTTGTCCACATAATAAACATTACTTTGAGCTTCCTTCATATATTTTAAAACTGAAACCAAACCAATTGACAAATGGCAATCGTATCACAGCATGTGTATGTATTTCATTGAATCATTCGGACCAACAACCAAAAAGGAAAAGTCATGTTTCTGGTCTACACACATCAGTTATTTCATGTCAAAGCCGTTGTACGAAGTGACAGCAGCCTTGTGTTTAGGACGGGCTAGCCTTGGTGGTCAATATAAGGCGCGTACCTGCCTATATGCAAGTACGGAGTGGTGTCCACATCACTTGTTAAAAAAAAAAAAATCTTTAAAAAACCTAAAAATATGTAGATGTACTCCTTTTCATACCCAGACCCAGCTAAAGATACTTTAAAGTAAGATGGAACTCAGACGATGCACTGATGCTATCTTAGTTCAGACATTTTACAAATTGCCAAATTCAAACTTGTGATTTCCAAGTTTATTTATAGGTGTAAAATGAGTTCTCAAAGTCGCTAGAGTGCACCATTTGACATCTAGGTTTAAAAAAGTTCTGGGGGAGGGGATGTCCCCAGGCCCCCTACAATGCTTACACCTTTGGTGCTTGACTAAATTTGGAATCCACATCAAAAATGGCTGGGTACCCCCTGACTACTTAGCATTTTCACTGGTTCCCTAACATTTTCATTAGCTTTAACATGAAGAATAAAAACTAGTCTGGCTGGCACTATCATTCTGAGCATAATCCTGTTCTTTCTTATTCATATTTTATTTATTTAAAAAAAAATATTTTGGTTGTGGACTAAATATGATGCTAATTTTAGTATCATTTGTAGGGCACCAACTAAAGTAGTGCCCACTTTCCAAACAAACCAAAAAAATAAGAATAAAGAAAGAAAGGAATCGAAAGCATCTGTCACTTCTAAAGATGGCCTTGGACCAGAAACATTACTTATTTTTGGCTTTATCCCAACATATAATAGATTAATAATGTAACATTAGACTAGTTGAATTTTAGATTTTTAAGGGCAGAAAATAAAAGTGTTTCCAGTAACATTTGCATTTATTTACGGTTTTCAGACATGAATTCTCACAGATCAGCCAAAAAAGTCACCGATTCATTGTTTTATCTACAAATTTGAAGGGACCCCACCCCCCTACCTCCAAAACCCCTAGTTTGCAACTGTTGTATTTCAACAGATTTTGGTTTGATATCGGACAAAAGTTATGTTAAAAGAACAAGTTTTTAAAATCTTTGCTTTGGATAAGCAGGTAAAATTACAGTTAGGTTAACGGAAACACTTTTTTTCTCCCTTTTTAAGAGTTTGCACACAAGTATTGAATAGGTTTCCATTTCTGGTCAATTTCTTCCTTTTGTTATTTAATGATACAAGAATGTATTTAATTTAAAAATTGTTTTATAAATTTCTCAGTATTTAAAAAAAACCCAGATGTTCTTGTTCTAATATTGATAGCAAAAACTGTTTGTTAATTAATTTTAAGCACTGAAATATGTTATTACTGTTGTATTGTTTCATAAGATTGTGTCCTGTTTTATAGCCAAGTTAGACTGGTGCGGCATTTCATATGATACAGAAAGACAAGAAGTCTCTTTCATGCAGGCCCATATGAGCTGGGGGGAGGGGGGGGGCTAGTGGGGCTCAGGCCCCCACTTAATTTGTCAGTTTAAAGTTTGTTTTATTTAACGACGCCTCTAGAGCACATTGATTTTGGTCTTATCAGCGGCTATTAGACGTCATCATATGGTCATTCTGACATATGTCTTTAGAGGAAACCCGCTGCCGCCACATTGGCTCCTCTTTCCGATAATCAGCAAGGGATCTTTTATATGTACCATCCCATAGGCAGGACAGCACATACCACAGCCTTTGATAAACCAGTTGTGGACCACTAGTTGGAACGGAAGATAGCCCAAACTGCATATGGGTCCACAGAGAAGGATCGATCCAATGACCAACCAGTTCACAGGCAGACACGCTACCATTTGAGCTACGTCCCGCTCCGATTCCTTTCTAGAGTCTAACATTTAAGGTGATGAAATTTGCAAGACCTTATTAATTTTGAGTGCGCCCCCACCCTCCCCTTTTGAAAATCCATCCTAAGGTGCTGGGACATAGCTCAAAAGTTAGAGCACCTGGCTGGGGTGTGATAGGTTGTCTGATCAATCCACTTCAGCTGATCAATTTGGGATGTTTCTTAATTCATCTAATAGGAGCGGGATGTAGCTCAAATGGTAGAGTGAACCGGTCGGTCATCAGATTGATCATTCTCAGTGGACCCATTTGCAGTTTGGGCTATTTTCAGTTCCAGCCAGTGGTCCACAACTGGTTCTTCAAAGACCGTGATATGTGCTGTCCTGTCTATGGGACGGTGCATATAAAAGACCCCTTGCTGCTTATCGGAAAGAGTAGCCTATGTGGTGGCTGCAGGTTTCCTCTAAATGCATATGTCAGAATGACCATATGATTGACGTCGAAACACCGATGATAAAATATAAATCAATGTGTTCTAGATGCGTCTTTTAATAAAAACAAACTTTACTTTTAATTCATCTAA
Source organism: Symmetromphalus regularis (assembly GCA_032355785.1). Taxonomy (NCBI): domain Eukaryota; kingdom Metazoa; phylum Mollusca; class Gastropoda; order Neomphalida; family Neomphalidae; genus Symmetromphalus; species Symmetromphalus regularis. Next base: position 12,172 of record JAULBS010071691.1, on the reverse strand, counting down.
TGGTCGACAACCCAGGGGTGGATCCAGGAATTTAAGCAGAGGGTTCTCCTGTCTTGGTAGGGTACATTACTGATATGTCCTCAGCCCAAACTTCATAATTGAAAAATCATTGGTCACAGTGAGCAAGTGGGGTCAGGATCCCCCAGAATGACTATGTGATTGGTGTCCAATAGCCGATGAAAAGATAAAAATCAATGTGCTCTAGAGGCATCGTTAAATTAAAAAAACTTTACTTTTTGATTACATGACAGAAATTTTGTCCCATTTCAGAATTGCTTAACACTTAAGAAACAAATAAGAAAAACAAGACATGAATTGATGAGTCATGTTCTCCAACACTCATAACAAACACTATCTACTTCAAGGCTAAATACACAACCAACAGTTTGCTATCAAGAAGCTAATGAAGGGAGGTAACTCAGTTCATCTGTGTTAGGGGTCAAAATTACTTGTAATCTAGTAGAGATAACAGACTAGACATGATCTCCTTCCATTCATCATGTCATTAATCAATCTGATTATGGGGGCTTGTATCTGTTTGAAGGGTCGTGGGGTATTTGTGGAATACACATTCAGTGGCAGATCTAGAAAATCCATTAAGGTGCGCCCCAATAATATGATGGTGGTTACTCTGATGCTTTAACATTGAAATGTTCTTTTTTAATAATGTTTTTTATTTAAATTGCAAAATTTAGGGTACTGAGCCCCTGGGGCCCCAAGATCTGCCACTGACAGTATGCTAATCATATTATTTTCATGAAATAAATAACTTAAATTTTGGGAGATCTATAAAATAAAATTTAAATAAAAATAAAATAAGGCTTGCTTTATTCTTTATTTTAATAAAAGGCACATATTAACAAAAAATATATTCTAAATTCTGACATTAAAATTTTGGGTTTGTGACATACATGTAAAACATTTTATCCCTTACTATGAGAAATAAAATGTATTACATATAGTTCTAATACTTTATACTACTGAAAGTAGGTCTTAAATACTAGTAATACATTGTTCTCTGGGAATGAGGTTAATTAATTCATGGCAGGGGTTGAAAATGGAGACATCTTCAGCTGAATTATTTATATAATATTATTGTAAATAATAATTTTCAAAATGTTGAATTTTGTATATTATTATTATTATTATTTCTAATTGCCCCCAAAGCATTTTGGTAATGTCAGGAATGAACCCCTGGATCATTGTTAACTGAAAGTTGATACTGAATATTATATGTACAAAGATATTAAACAAATACATAAAATAAGAATACAGACATGTACTATGTATGTTAGCAGTGAATTATCTCAGGGACTGAAAGATAGAAAGAGTTGGGGAAGGGAGTAGAATGAGAAAGAAAGTGTAAGAGAAAAGAGAGGGTAAAGAGCTGTAGAGAAAGACAAAATATATAAAAAGAACAAAAAGAAAACCTGTATACACACACAAAGATACAGGTGGTGCATATGTTGACTTAAGACTAATATATCTACATTATATTAAACAAATTTAAGTGCTGTTGGGTGACCAAGGACCCCTGGAAACTTGGCCCTGCTGAACCCCCATACCCTACCCAGCCCTTTCAGGTGACCTGTAAACACCTGTTTCTGTTTGAATGCTGCACCAGATGTAACAATGGTGTAATCATTTTGGAGAAGTTACGTGCTACTGCTGGGTATATAGAATTCATTGTCTTGCCTCCGATATACTATATTGATGGACTGTGTATATATTGTGTTGTGCAATTAGTGGACAGATACTTGTTTTTGTCATATGAACAATTTTTCCAGCAGTTAGTAACTTCCTATTTTGTGTTCAACTAGATATTATTTTGGGGTCGTTCAGAGTTGTTGATATTTTCGTGGTTGTGCAAAGTGCATAAGTTTTCATTCCTCAAATGTCCTGCTAACAACATTGCATGTAAGGGTCAATAATTTAATATTTACAAAACATTTAAAGTGGCATTATCAAAAATCGGATTTGAGTACGTCATCATTATTTAATTATAATAACTTTCATTGTTTATAAATATACTAAAAAATGAACCATTTTCTAAAGAACGTGGATGGAGCTTCTCCAGTTTTCTCTGGAAATCCTGTCCAAATTTTTTTCTTTTTCTTTCAGATTTCTTTTTTTAATTTTCTTTCATAAAATATTTATTATGAAATTTTGGTAATGCTGCTTTAAAGCTAGAAAATGACCCCACCCCTAACTCGCACATACTTATGCACTTTGTAACTGTTAAAATGTGGATAATTTTGAACAGTTCTTTACATGACTTGTTCCACTAGGAACATGAATGCATTTCTAAGGTAGGGCAACTATGTACATATGAAATACACCTATGGAGATACTCTGGAGATAGAACTATGTGTAGAAAGAAAGAAAAAAGTATGAACTGAGAGGAGATAACTCTAATGTGAAAAAGGGAGATAACTAATATGAGAAGGGAGAGAAGTACAGTTGTAGTTAGTACTACAAGAGTTTACACTGTAACACAGTCTGTATTAAATGTATTACATTTATGTTTGCCATACAATGGCATTTTCCGGTGTTTGCTAGATGCTTCTAGCAAAGTTTTGTTTTGCATTAAGATTACAGCTCATGTTGATTGATTCACCTGCAATGTATATCCGTATGGCTCTGATCAAAAGAACAGTTGGAAATCTCAGTGCAGCTATTTTGACAGTGTGTCATGAGTTCAAGCAGTTACTGCTTTCAAGCACGGAGGCAGGATTTCTGAAATAGGGGGTCCAATCGTGATGGGTGATGGTTAATTTTCACGTCCTTCCACTTGGAAAACATAAAAATATATATATATATGTATCTACTAGAAAAGGGGCATCCGGACCCTTGGTTCCCCCACCTCTGGATCCACTACTGACTTTGTTGGAACATTTTAGACTCTCTTATACAGAGATACTGTATGTGTCAAAGTGTTATCATTTGTCTGATCAGAAACCTATCTTGTGGGTTCTGTGTAGTGCTGGGTACAGACATAATATTTCTCAGCTACCCCCAATAGCCGATGTTTACTTATTTCTGGGGGTAGGTCGTTAAATAAATAAATAGTTTTCAGCTTGTCCCTGTTGAGAGACCATGCTTATAGAATGATTACCAGGTCTGGCCGTTTTTCCTGATAAACCATAATATAATGAAAAAAAATCAAACAGGGTCAGTTACGAGAACCCCCCAACATTTATACATTGTTAAAGGCAATTCTGATTGGTGCCCTGAAATACTGACCCCAATAGTGTGACTCCAACCCAAAGTGAGTGCTCCACAAGGCTCAGTTGGGATGTGTACACAGCTTGCACCGACCAGTGGTCCATACTGGTTTATCAAATGTCGTATGTGATCTTCTATCTGTATGATAGTGGATATAAAAGATCCCTTGCTGCTTATTACTAAGAGTAGCCACATTGTGTCGTCCAGCGGGTTTTGTCTTTTCTATTGACACTTAACGGCCATCTTGCACATACAGATGTGGTGAGTTCCAGGACAGTATGCTAGAATCTTAATTGGACATAAGCACCAAATAAGTTAACCAACCAATCAGCCTGAAATGTTGGATGAGCAAACTGTCCAGTCAACTGTAAAGAGATTTCAAATGTTAACTCTTGTCTTTTGAACAGAGCTGTACTGTACACAATTTCTTGTTATTTCCCTGTGATTACCCATTCGGAGAAGCAAATATTACTTTTAAGCTTGTAAAAATGTTCTCGCCTTTTCTACCTTTGTGTATTTTGCTTGTTCTTTATGTCCTGTGGCTTTTTAGATGCAGCTGTATTATAGAACACCCTGTGCTTATAAAACTTTTAAATTCTCAACTCTGACTCAAACTGTCTAGGTTCTAATACATATAAATTACATTCAAGTGTAAGGTCATGTAAATCAAAGCAAACACTACAGGCTTGTTCAAGAGGTGAGAGCTTTCGAACAATTTGACTTGTTATAATAATATATATTACACATGTATTTAATGTTGGGTACAAAAACCAGTCTGTCAAGAGACAGAGTATTCACTCTCTGAACATGCCATTTATATAATAATTATTTACCAGGATTTAAGTCAATGTGAAATTAAGCCCATTGGCTTAAATACGGATACAAATTTATAGTTATCTCCCCTGGGTTACTAACAAATTACATCATATTTATAAATTAAAAAATGGAGGAAGGCAAAGTTTCAGTTAAAGTTAATAAATACTATTTAGAGTTTCCTAATAAAAGCCCAGTTTCTTCAGTGGGTTATAGTGTATAAAAATAGCATTTTCCTAATTTAAGCCCTTGGCCTAATTACGGATTAAAAAAGTTATCTTGAAAGTGGCATTTTCCATAAATACGGGAAATCCTGGTAGTATTATTAGCGTAACATCTTATGTTTGCTTTGAGTTACAAAAACCACACTGACTTTCAAAACTCCATGTACACTGTCTTGACTTTGAGTTTAAAACTATTATTTAGTCGTTCTGAACTCATGGGAAGAGTGAACATTCAGTGATTATGCAACAGTTGTTCCATGTCTAGTTCTGACTCTTGGTGTCAAGCTCAAAATCAGACTTTGTACAGACCATTGGGTCAGAGTTATCAGATGTTTGCCATATAGAGCACTGTTAATTTTCAAATTTACAGGTCCCGTAATTTAGAATTCTTTTATTAAACATTACTTAAATTTTATTTTAAAATTTTTCAATTATATTACCAAACAAGATGTTTTTTTAAATTATTGTTATTTTTGAAACTTAATATTAAAAAGTCATGACAATATGGCTTTTTCATTTGAAATATTCAAAATTCACAAACATCTGTATTCATTTGGCAATTTTCCCCACATAAAAGGTGCATTCCTTAGCAGAAGTTTCTTTCCTGCCATGGAACATCTTCAAAGTGTACAGAATTACCTGTAAATTGTTCATGGTATTGTTAACTCATCAATCACTGCGCCCGTGGCAGAACACATCTTGTTAAGCAAGCCTTTGACCAAGAATTACTTCATATTTTATACTATTTCTAAAAATATGCAGTAATTGTACTCAAATTACAATGTAGTTAGCAACAACCCTGAAATACATATTTTCTACTATTAAAATGTGAGGCCAACCCCTTCTTTCATACCTACCTTAAATGTACTACCCTCTGGCAATCCCATTACCTACCTGTTGCATAACGTACAAAATATTGGAGAATAATTTGGACTTGATTATATTTTAGCTTCTGTGATATGTAAATGAGTGTGATGTGTGTAACTGGTGACATTGAACAGTAGCAGTGCAGAACTTTTCTCTCATAGTTTCTGTTTTGACTGTTTCTCCATGACATCTTGTGTTTTATTGTTGCACATGAAAAGCTTATTTTTATTTATTTTTCTAGGTTTTAAAATTTTGCTAATGACTGTGACATAAAGGAAGAAGTTTATCATTTCACCAATGTATGACCCCCCAATAGCCAATGTTTATTTTTTGTGCTGTGGGGTCGTTAAACTAACAAACAATTCATAAAGGAAGAAAAGTAAAAGATTGTTTAATGACATCCCATACTTTGTTTACTAGGTGTCAGACATGGTGTTTTGTCACTTATGATCTTTAGAGAAATCCTTACTCCCACATAGGCTACTCTTTCCAACAGCAGCGAGGGATCTTTTATATGTGCTTTACCACAGACAGGACAGCACATACATAGCATTTGATAAACTAGTTGTAGACCACTGGTCGGTGCAAGTAGCATACACCTACCCATTAAGCCTTGTGGAACGCTCGCTATGGCTTGGAGCCGGAATTAAAATTAAAAAACCCACACCTACCAGTCATCAGAAGGACACAACATTTTCTCCTTTCTTTTCTTCCTGGACCCATTGCCCTTGTCTAAAGGCATTGGGCCTGTGGCGGGTGTGCCTGAACCAAATTGGATGAGGGCACGTTTTCAAAAATACTTCTAAGTCAAGACTGGGTCCATTATGAAGAATCTAATAACAAATTATCTATTAACAAGTGTTAAATGATCAAGAGAGATGCAATTTGTAAATTGCTAAATGATTAAGAAATAGATTTATAACAGGTTTATCCAACTCAAAAAGTTCTGCATTGGTGTGTTCTGTTCAGCTGTTAAAAGTTAGGACACATCTTTTGTAAAATAGAACAAGACTGAAAAGTGAATGCAATTTTTATTTTGCTGCTGAAATAAGGTTATAATGTTTTTCTAAAAAAAACACCAATGTTTTGTCTAGCTTCGTATGTTTGTGTTACGTAAAGTACATGTTTTAAAAACATGTCTCGGCTCAAGTGAAGAAATAACAGGAATATTCTAGCGATTAAAGTACCATTATCAATGTCACATTAATTAATTTACACACATATTGGAGATATTTGTTTTTCTAAAGAATATACATTTCAAATATACCAACATAAAAATCATAGTAAATCAGAATTAAGCAAATTAATTTAATAAAATATTTTTGGGCAAATTAGACTTCTGATAAATTTGATTGGAGGAATATTTTTGGTTGACTGCATTGATAAAAAGTTGACACAAATTATTTTAAGCCCATGATGACTTATTTGGAATAGCCCAACTACTATTTTCCATTATGTGTATAAAAATAATTAAAAGACAGTGCTGGATTTAGACTTGGTAAGGCTCTAAGCTATATAAATATGGAAGCTCCTTGTTATAAAGTTACAACAGGTCTCAAAAGGGAGTAAAATTTTAAAAACCTTTTTAAAATCTGAAATTTTGTGAGGCCTGTGTGGATTATGAGGCCCTAATCTATAGCCTAAATCCGGCACTGTTTAAAGGTGCTGAAACAAGCACATTTTGACTTGATAATGCTACTTTAACGTAAAACTAATGACTATTTATCTGTGCTTTGTACAGATTTAAGTTTCTCTTGGCTGCAAAAAGCTATAAAGACTCAAACCACCTGACATATGACAATATAATATATATTTATAAATGTATATATACTTTCATTTACTAGTACAATATGTATTGAAAATTATTTTAATATTGTATGAAAAATTATTCCTCATACCAAAATTACAACCCAGTCTGTATCGTATTCGAAACAACTATATTATACTAATTTTCAATATATATTGTACAAATACACGAAAGTATATATTTATAAATAAATATTATATTGTCCTATGTTGGTAGCCTGTGGAAGACCTAATATGACAATACAGCTGTATTAGATTGATGAAACATAAAGACACTTTTAAATGTTTTATGTAAAATGGCAATGTTTGTCCAGGTTAAAACTGCTATATGTATATTAGTCCAGATATATTCACAGAACTGTTATATTGATTGAAGGTTGGAACTAGTTGTGGTATTTCTCCTGTTTTGCAGAGGTCAGATTTGTTTCCTTATCTTTGTAAATATACTCTAATTGTGCCATATTGTGTATACCTAACAAGTTATCATGACCCACATTAACAGAAAACAATCTGACCTCTGTACATTGTAATGATTATCTTTTAAGATAATAAAATTCCTAAAATGTGTATTTTATGCACATTTGGTTGCATTTTCTTTTCAAATTTTTTTTGGATAAAAATGGATAAAAAATATATTTTATGCATTTTAAGTTGAACATCTTTTTCTGTTTTAAAAAGTAAAAAATGTGTTTTATCCATTTATTGAATAGGATTTTTCATGGACAAAAATAGATAAATGTATTTTGTGCAAAACAAAAATAGAAAAGAAAAAAATAATCGGGTAAAATGCTAATTTTACACATTACATATTAAAACAAAATTGGTCAGGTTTTTGTCTCGCATGTCATTAATGCCATGTAATGAAGAAAGGTGTTTATTTCTGACGACAACATGAATGTTTTTCGTTGACGTCTATGTTAAGTTTATGCATTTTGGTCTAGTTACGTTTTTTCATTGAGCCGTTTTGAAAAATAAGTGCTAGGTGAACCAAACTTGGGTCATAGTTGCATTGTGTGTGTTTCTCTCAAAGCACCAAGATGTACAGAATATTTACAGTAGGAGATTTGAAAGATTTTTGGTGCCACAATTATTGATTCAGTTTGATCTTAATTACTACATTGGTGCAACCCAAACACACAGTCCTAGACTGTTGTTCACCTCATGGTAATTACAGAACAGAGAATATAAAGGTGGCACCAGAAAGCCTTTGAGAAATCTTTTTACTTCCATGATTTATTCTTGAAATGCCCCCCACTATATTGTCTTGACTTTGAAACTTCAAATCATTTTCAATAAATATACATCATTTCATATTTTGTTGCCGAGCCAAAGCAGAAATTATTATAATTGGACAATGTTTTGTTTAAAATATTTTAAAAATAAATGGACATTTTTCTCTTTTTTATTGTCTGCGAGTCTTACGTGATTTATAAAAAAAAAAAATAATAAACCTTTAAAATGTTTTTGACTAATCATAATCATAATAAAACAAATATATGTATATTACTAGTTGACATTAATATCTGGATTAATACAAACTTTGACTTACAAATACTTGTTGTTGTGTATTTTGTTGCAATATAACAATGATCTGTTAATTGCACATAACCAACTTAGGCAGGAAAACACACCAAAAAAACAACCCATCACCTACTTTCATTTCTTGTTCACCAGTTGCAACAATTTTGACCTTAAAATTATGCAACTATTTCAGTATCATTTGTTTGTAGAGCAACAAATGTGCACTTTTCACATTTGAATTAATACCAGCTGACTGATTGGCCAGTTTGATCAGTGGTTTTCCTCTGGGATTTTGAAAAAAAATCTAACGTGGCAATCCCACGCCTTCCTCTATCAGACCAGAAACATATTAATTTTATTATATGCCTAATAACTGAATGTTGGATTAACTCACAGCTTCATGTAAAGACAATGTCTGATTAATCCAGATTAGTTAAAACTAGTTTACTATAATTACAATAATTAATAAATCAACAATGCTGCTTTGTAGTAATTGTACACTGAAGTTAAGCTTCAGTTGATTTGTTAAATATTTTGAAATGAAAACTGTCATGCACATGAACTGCTGCACGTCACAGGATGACACATCCATGTGACTTGCAGTGCACACATCACTCTATGGGTTGTAAAAAGCAGCACTGCTTATGCATCTGCACGCAAATGTGTTGTTAAACCGTTAGTTGCTATGGCAACGAGTATAGTGTTAAGTTCCTAAATCATAGGTGCTTTCTAGCAAATGTTATTAAATGTTATTAAAATAAAAATAGGTAGATGCGATAAAACGTCTTCTGTTGTGTTTTGATTTTCAAGATAAATGTTTGTTTTCTGTAACTTGTTGAGGGTGCTCACACAGACCGAAAACCAATGTGAGGTTTATACAGCTTGACCATTAATCTTCGGACTTGATGACTAGTTTGCTTTATAGTGAGCCTTTGTTGTCAAGCTGATGACATTGGTTCAAAACTATGCCAAAATAACCAAATATTTGACATCCAGTAGTCAGTGATTAATAAATCAATGTGCTGTACAACCCCTACCCCCAAAAAAGATTGGATTTATGATGATCCATTTCCAAAGGATTTACATTTCTTTGAAAATGCAATTTGGGAGTTTTCACTTGAAAAACTGAAGGATATTTTAGAATGCGTAACATGAAGTTATTTCTGAAATCCTGTCTATCCATTTACCAAGGGTTTACCAGACTTGCATGGAGAATGAAAGAAAATGTCACCTGGGGACCCAAAATTAGAGACATCGTATCCTATGCTCTTAAAAAATATCAATGTTACGGATGGTCAATTGAATAACGACGGAGCAGTTTGGTGGTTTTGATGGTGTACTGGAACCTTTATATTAATGCCATCAAAGATCATGAGGAAAAAGGATTATTTAATGACACCCCATCAGTTTATTCAGCAGCTATTGGACATTGGGTGTAATTTGTGACTCATGGTCTTTAGGAGAAACCCAATACTGCACTGCAAGAGATATTTTAATGTCCTTTCCCACAGGACAGAACAAACTGGTCTTTGATAAACCAGTTGTGGACCACTGATCGGTGCAAGTGGCTTACACCAACCCACTGAGCCGTGCGGAACACATCACTCTGGGTGAGACATGGTATGGAAATTAAAAATGCCATGCTTTGACTGAGATTTGATCCCAGTACCTGTTGGCCGTGAGTCTTGACAACTTAACCACTGCACCACCGGGGCGGATTCCCTGAAGACCTTTGGTTGCAGATACTGAGTTTGACACCCGACACCCTCGGATAACCAATTTGCTAGGGTGTCGTTATTATTAAGCATTCTATTTTTGTATGAATAACAAAGGAATTTGATATCACTAATCAAATGCTTGTAGATAATTAAATTTGTCGTAACCAAATGTTTACGAGTTATAAGACTGCATTTTTTTATGACTGCAGGCATTAAGATTTAAAACAAAATTGTTATACTTCGCGTCACATCAGATTGGCACCATTGTTTTTAACAATAACTTTTCTTCTAGAGGTTGTAGAACAAAGAGGAAAACGGTTTTGGAAATTAAACGAAAGGTCACATTTTTATACAAAATATCAAGAAGATATACTAAATATTAAACTTTTTATGAGGAAATTTTTTTTTTATGCATTTTTAGCCAGTTTGTTTTTGCACTTTTCAATTATGATTTATGTTACCGTAGCAATCATATGTTATAAAAAAAGTTATGAAGTGAAATACTTCTGTATATCATGTACATATTGCAAAACGTTTGAAAAGCCATTGTTTGTCCTTTTGGCACTTATTTTTCAACTGAAAAACGCTGGTGTTTTGATGTTCCACTTCCGGTGAAGCGAAGTATAATATTTACAGAAAATTAAAACATACTAACAGCTGAGAAAACATTTCTTTTGAACAAGCCATGCACAGCATAAATTATTTATTTATTTAATATATTAACAACCTACTAGTATGAAAATAAATATTGGCTATTAGGGGGTCATACTGTTATCATTTCACAATTTTTTTATTATTATTTTTTTAGACATGTATACAAATCAGTGGTAAGGTATGTATGCATCATTGATTTGTGTACATTCATATATTGTCGTCACTGATGAAGGATCAAACATTCAAAATTTTATAAATTGACATAAAATCATTTTTCATGTTAATAGGGCTGTAGATTTTGATTCTGAAAATAACAACTTTATCTTTCACTCCTTTAATTAGTTAATTAATTTTAGACCAGGCAAATCAATTAGACATCAAATATTTCAACAAGATAAAGATAGGACAGTGAGAAATGTGCCCCTGCAACACCGCTCTATTGACCAGTGAGCATTTCCTCCAGCAATGCCCACACCAGGACAACCTACTGAGGACCACCGGGACCAAGGATCTGCCCATGAGAGAAAAACTGTATGTGGACCTGGCTGCCATAAGAAGGACTGCAGCATTTGTGAGAGAAGCTGGTGTTCCCGTCTAATACATGGTGATTGAGGAATAAGAAGTAGACCAGAAGGAAATCCAGATGGCTTGGACTGTCATAACACAGGTAGTTTCGAACCCTGAGGACGATGTTTAGTTAAGTTCATTGTCACCAGATGACATCATCTTCTGCAGATGCAAAACACCCCGCAATATGTCCATCCAAATCAACTTGACACATACTGAAAAAATAAATAAAGAATGTGAGATTACAGGGTCTCAATAATTCCAAAATTTTGCACTATTAAATGAGTTAAAAGTTTGTTATATTTTACATCGTAACTAGAGCACATTTAAAAAAATTTAAATACACAAAACCTATTATTTATGAGAAGAAAAAACAATGGATATACTTGTATTAGTATTATAAAGATAGAATAGTGGATAATGGATATAATATACAGTCCTCTTCGTTGCGAACGAATTAGTCGCATATGCGAGCATTTTTTTAATTTGGCGACTGAAACATTGCATGCGGTCGTCCCCCCTGGCGACCAAGCAAAATTTAATGTAAACATTACTGACTGCGTGACTTTGTTGGATGATTCTGCTTTCAGGAATGGCCCCGATATCGCCAAAAACACTATCGAGATGTCGATTGGCTATACGCACGTTAGATGTAATTATACCGGATATTAGAAGTGCCTAATTCGTCAGTGCTCTGACAAAAGGGCGAATATGCAATTTTGCCAAATTACATAATAACGTTTTTAAAATCAATGATTTGCATTGTTGCCTAAAATT
>JAULBS010071680.1:0-21403 GCA_032355785.1 Symmetromphalus regularis | reverse complement strand
GTCGTCGGATCGATCCTTCTCATTGGACCCATTTGCAGTTTGGGCTATTTTCCGTTCCAACCAGTGGTCCACAACTGGTTTATCAATGACAGTGGTATGTGCTGTCCTGTCTGTGGGACGGTACATATAAAAGATCCCTGGCTGCTTATCGGAAGGAGTAGCCTATATGGCGGCAGCGGTTTTCTCTAAAGACATATGTCAGAATGACCATATGATTGACGTCCAATAGTTGATGATCAGATAAAAATCAGCGTCCTCTGGAGGCATCGTTAAATAAAACAAACTTTACAATTACATTCACAGACAAAGTGTCATTATTATCAAATGTTTGACATCCTACAGCCACTGATTAATAAATGAATGTGCTGTTGTGGTGTTGTTAAAATGATTATATTTTATGTAATGAGCCATGATGACTTTTGTGTATTCATATGAACATCTCACTATGTTGAGATTTGACTAAACTATGACCCTGAGCTCTTTTCACATCTTAACCCTTTGAACCCTAAGCAAAAAAAAAAAAATTCACCCTTACTCTGAGGAAAAAGACGATAAATCATTTCTAAACTGACATTTGTAACTTCCGCTACTAGCCATGCTATTAGATGATTTCTGATTGGTTAAAAAAAACCAGAACCATCGTGATACATTTTCCAAAGTTTGTTTATAAACAAGACCACATGGAAGCCGGAAAAGTGACTTCTCGGGTATACACGTCATGATGTCAAGCCGGTAAACCAGCTCTTCGGGTTCATAGAGTTAAGGCAGATGTAGGGGGAGGGTATTTGGGGTCAAATAACCAGAATTGAGTAACAATTGTTGTTCTTTTATCCAGGTGGCTGAGACAACATCCAAAAGTGCTGGGGATGAATTTCAAGAAGGGCGTGAAGAGAGCGGAAATGTCTAATGCTATCGATATTTATGTGCTAGGAACTGTGGGACAGGTATTCTCTTCACTTCCTAACTTTAAAAAGTTAGATTTTGTTAAATATAAAACTTGGTTATGCTTCTTTAAGAGAAACACTTTTCATATAGTATGAATTCCCTGCTTCAGACCCAAAAGGGTGTAAGTTGGAGTGGCAAATAATGGAGTAAAGGGCCAAAAACTGTTTCTCACCTAGACACAAGTTTTATATGAAATACCTTTTGATTTCAAGATAAATGTGGGATAGCTTCAGAAACCTACATACAACCTTTCAGGGCTCTCAATGACCCCCAAAAAGTGTCTTTTGAAACATCAAACTCGGACAGTGACTCATGTTTTGAATTTTCACTTAAAATCCTATTTATGACTCCAAGAATTTCACCAAAATTCTCAACTGACTCCCAGTGGAGAAAATCCAGCGAGAACCCTGGGTGCACCAGATGCAGCTCACCTAGGGACATTCAGTGATACCAGTAAGTGCCAAACCCAGACTTACACCCTTTTGGTTCTGAAGCAGTGAATTAGTCAGATGTTTGGAATATGCTGATAGCATCTGTCTTGAACACTAGAAAGCTAGATGTATCAGTATGCACAATTTACACTTGGTAAAAATTTAGACAGAAAAACATATTCTAGAGGAATTCAATATTCACCAAGTCTCCTGTTACTAATAGTTCTCTTTGGAATGTCTAAAAGTTCAAAATATAATTTATATTATTATATGAACAACAGATTATAAAATTATGACTGGATTTCAATAAATTTACTTGTTGGAACCACAGATAGTTTGTCTGTAATTTGTGAGAGCTCATAGGAACTACGTGTTGTAAGTTTGAGAGACTTGCCCCAATTAAGCTGTCAGAACTGATGGCTGATAAGTACTAGTATCAAAGACTGGGATTTTTAATCTTGATCCAGATAGAGTGCTCCATAAGACTCAATGGGGAGGTGTACACCGTTGCGCCAGCAAGTGATCCACAACTAGTTTATCAAAGGCTGTGGTATATGCTGTCCTGTCTGGGACGGTGCATATAAAAGATCCCTTGATGCTTATCGGAAGGAGTAGCCTATGTGGCAGCAGTAGGTTTCCTCTAAAAGACATGTCAGAATGACCATGTGTATGATGTCCAATAGCCGCTGAATAAACAATGTTAAACCATCCTTTTTGTCAGTTGAGAAAAACAATGTTTTGTCAAATTTTCAATGTTTTATTCTCATTAATCATAATTATTAATTTTCTCATTTTCAGGACATGGATCTGAATGTTTGGGAAAGTCAGTTGGAAAATCCACCATCACAACTCACCGAGGTTATTACTAGTATTAGTATTGTTTTTATTATAATTACTATTATTATCTTAATTATTATTATTATTATTTTTTATCATATTATTATTTTTGTTATTATTATATTTATTTTAATTATTATTATCTCCATGGAATTAATGAAAAGAAAAGAAAAATTTGATTCGTTTTTTTTAAAATTATTATTAGTGTTGTGGTTAACAGCAGTGAATGAATATTTTTCTAAATTTTGTTGTAAGAGTTGTGAGATGTATGTTCAAAGCTCCGTAGCACTATGCCCCACAAGATTTATTTCTGAAATTTGACTTGATGGCCATAGTTATGACTGGGAAATTCAGCATCATTTCACAAAGAAATTGTTTATTTTTTTCACTTAAAAGCATTACCAAAATGGGAATTAAAAATGATGCAGTATTTAGAGAAAGGTGAAGACTGGTGCTCAGTGTTGCCTAGCAACATAGGTGATCTTGCAACTGACTGCCCATAGAACCTATGTTTCTATATAGTAAGTTTAAACAAACTATTTGAAATTTGTTTGCATAACTTTGAACTTGAGGTTATTTATAATCACAGAGGCTGATGGGTAATTTAGTATTGTTTCTCTTTATTTCAGACTGAAAGGAAAAACTGGATTTCCGAACTGAAAGGTGTATCATTGAGTTCCGATGCGTTCTTTCCATTCAGAGACAATATCGACCGAGCTTACCAGGTTTGTTATTAATATAATAATATTCAGTTTGGGCCTAATAGTATTTATTATATTATAATATTAAAATGCATGTTTTAGCTTATACCAAATACCTCACTTTTTCTACAAGTGTTTAGGTTTCAGGGGTGTTGGAACAAAATTCATATTGTGGGGGATGGCGGCTCCCGTTTCTGAACATCAGAATTTCCCGGTGAATAATTTAACAAAGAATAAGAACATATTTATGGGAATTATTGGGGGTGTGGGGGGCTGCAAGCCCTGAGTTTATAGATACATTTTTGTTAACTTTTTGTGAAATTATTCTCTGGAAATATAACATTTTGTTGTAAAAATAAAATCCTGAATTAGAGCACATTGATTTATTAATCATCAGTTATTGGATGCCAAAGATTTGGTAATTTTGACATGTCATCAAAAGGCACAAAATGTTTTTTTTTCACCTAACTAGCAAATTGGTAACCAATTTAAAAAAATTATTAGCAATTTTGGTAAAATATGTAGCAATAATTTCCAACAATTTGCAAGATTTGTGAGAGTACATTACTGAACTCTAACTGTGCAGTGTCATCAATTTATTGGCATTATAGTAATGTAGTGAAATCAAGGAACAATTCAATAAATATCATGAAAACACAGAAAATGTGGCGTTTAGCAATTTGCTTTGAACAGATAATTTTGACTCACAGTTAGGGTTTTTTCCATCGCAAATTGCGATGCGACACCCGTTATTTTGTGCCTTGCATCAGAGGAATACCAGTTATGGAGCACTGGTTGGAATGGTGAAAGTGCAGTCCACTGAGGGGGTTTGATCCTATGTCCAAAGCACCTCAGGCGAACATTCTACCAACCAAGTTATATCCTACCCTTGCAAAAATAACACAAACATTTCCAAAATCTTGCAGTTTTATAAACATTTCAATTTATAACTGCAGTGGGACTTTTACTATTTCTTGTATAACTGAGATTTTCATTAAAAGATAATTAAATTCATTAATTATCATAATAATTAGAAGTAAAATTTAATGAATATCACAAAAAACATGCCTCAGAATTACTTAAAATATATTATAGACGTAATCCTTCTGTTTTTAAATTTATACAATTAATGCACACTGAAAATATTAAAGATCTGATTAATATAGGTAAATATATTAACATATCTAATAAATTAAAAGTCAGTGACAATTTATTGTAATACTTATTATTTTCTTCTGTTTATGTATATACTTAGTATGTGTATATTATTATATTGTATTATTATATTGTATGTATATATCTTTGTGTAGTGTATGTATATTATTATATTGTATTATTATATTGTATTATTATATTGTATGTATATATCTTTGTGTAGTGTATGTCTATTACTACTATGTGTATATTATTATATTATATTATTATATTTTATGTATATCTCTTTATGTAGTGTATGCATATTATTATATCGTATGTATATCTCTATGTAGTGTATGTATATTATTATTACTATGTATATATAATGTTATATTATTATAATGTTTGTATATATGTTCGGCTGATAAGCGTGTAGCTTAAAGAAATAAACTATTTGAAGACGTAAACATTATTATCTAGTGTTTGCCACCACTTTAACTAAGCAACACTCAGTCTGTCAACAAACATCAATCTTTATAAATAATGTGCTGTCCTGTCTGTGGGACTGTACATATAAAAGATCCCTTGCTGGTTATCAGAACGAGTAGCTTATGTGGCGGTAGCGGGTTTCCTTTAAAAACATATGTCAGAACGACCATATGTATGACGTCCAATAGCCGATGATAAGATAAAAATCAATGTGCTCTAGAGGCGTCGTTAAATAAGAAAAACCTTACTTTTTTCTTTATAAATATATATTTTATACCTTTGCAGAAAAAAGAGACAACGGAGGACTTGTACAGTACGCACGCCTAGTTGTTGTCTCACTGCTGTAAATGTAATTATCATTATTAAATGTAAAACGTTAAATACAGAAAATTATACTCTATATCTTGACTTCCGTGATTTATATTTAATATTTACAAAAAGGAAATAACATAAAAGAAGAAAAAAAACTATTGCTATCATACCTATACTCAAACGACTATTAAGATTATAAGGTTCGGATTCTTGGATGCTCAAACTTGTATCGTATGAGCTGCAGTGCCGTATTAACCCATGGCCAGGTCCCTATCTGGTAACAGAGCCTCCGTAAAACAATTGACAGGCTCCTAATACCTGCGAGGCCCATTTGCTTCAGACTAGTCAACGTTATGGATAACACGGCACTGGTAAATCTGCTTCCAGAATTAAGTCTTAAATTATTTGAAAAAGGAAATGATTGTTTAACGACACCCCAGCAATTGTTTATTCAGCGGTGTTTAACGACATACCAGCAATTGTTTATTCAGCGGTGTTTAACGACACACCAGCAATTGTTTATTCAGCGGTGTTTAACGACACCCCATCAATTGTTTATTCAACGGTGTTTAACGACACCCAATCAATTGTTTATTCAACGGTGTTTAACGACACCCCAACAATTGTTTATTCAACGGTGTTTAAGGACACCACAGCAATTGTTTATTCAGCGGTGTTTAACGACACCCTAGCAATTGTTTATTCAATGGTGTTTAACGACACTCAAGCAATTGTTTATTCAGCAGTGTTTCACGACACCCCAGCAATTGTTTATTCAGCGGTGTTTAACGACATCCCTGCAATTGTTTATTCAGCGGCTTTTAGGTGTCAAACACATGGTGTATTTAAAGTAGTGGTCTTTAGAGGAAATCTCATACCGTCACATAGGCTATTCTTTCCGATTAGCAGCAATGCATCTTTTATGCACGCTATCCCACAGATAGGATAGCACATACCACGGCCTTTGTTAAACAAGTTGTGGACCACTGGTCGGGGCAAGTTGCTTACATCTACCCATTGAGCCTTTGCGGAGCACTCACTCTGGGTTCGAGCCAGTACGAGATTAAAAATCCCATGCCTCGATTGAGATTTGATCCCAGTACCTACCAGCCTTTGATAAACGAGTTGTGGACCACTAGTCGACTCAATTAGTGAGTCTTGTGTCGCACTCACTCTGGGTTGGAGTCATGCCTAGACTGATATTTGATCCCAGTACCTACCAGTCTTGAGACCAACGGCTTAACCATTGCGCCACTAGGACTGGTAAATAGCTTGATGTCACTTAATAGTAGATATGCAAAATAATATACATTTCACTTAGAATTAACGTTTGTCTAACATGTCAGGGGTGGACATTAACCTTTTTCAGATACCGGCCAGCCGGACCGGTAACGTGGGACAATGAACCAGCCCCACAAATTTCCAACCAGAATCCCCAAAACAAATTCCAAGCAGCCTCAAAATAAGAACCATGACTGTTGTAGGTAACGCTCTATTTTGTGCATTTTGTTTGTTTAACGACACCCAGCACAACAATTAAACATCGGGTATTGGGGCTATTTTGTGCATGTCGTGATGTCTCTTCTCAGCCACATGGCTGACCGTCTGTTCAAATCTAGGCCAAGAACGCGTGAGCCAGAGGCCGGAAACCGGTAGTCACGCGCTTTACCGCGATTGTGCGAACTTGGAAAACAAAAATGGCGTCTGTAGCAGACGAAATCTGTGATACGATCGTTTCCTCTATCACCGTTTGGAGTTCACTTCAGAGAAACTTGAGATTTGAACCCCACACGCGGGCGTGGGTGTGGTGGTGGTGGGGACTAATTGTAATGAAAATGTCATGTACTTGTTACTAAGAACATAATGAATTTTAATATTTGTCAGATTCTGTTCAGATAAAAAAAAAAAAAAATATTGATATCATGCTCAGCTTCTGACGTCACAGAACCTTTCTTCTGGTTATGTAACAGGCTGTTTCTCGCACATGGTTGGGATATATTAACAAATATTATTTACTACGCATACCAGTGTCATTTGAACACACCGTTTCTCGCACATGGCTGCGAGACATTAACAAATATTATTTACTACACATACCAGTGTCAATTGAACACACCGTTTCTCGCACATGGCTGCGAGATATTAACAAATATTATTTACTACACATACCAGTGTCAATTGAACACACCGTTTCTCGCAAATGGCTGCGAGATATTAACAAATATTATTTACTACACATACCAGTGTCAATTGAACACACCGTTTCTCGCACATAGCTGCGAGATATTAACAAATATTAAACCACTTAAAAGAAGTGGCCATCGCGGAAGAGCAAGATAGAGTTTCAATAAAGATGGACGATCGCTGACCGGGGCTTATCAAGCAATTTAAGGCCAATTATTTAATCGACGATGAACAATAGTCAAAGGCAGGCAACATGTTACATATGTTTCTAATAATAACTTCTGTTCTTTCGTTGAAAGGACAGAAATCTGTTCAGTTTAGGAAATAAAACTAAAGGCACAATTTCTAAGTTCAAAGGTATACATGGGTTTATGAAATATTTAAGCAATGCAATATTATAATTTGATTAATTATGGATACTTTCAGCTATTGCAAATTAGCATTTGCCTATTTATGTTGATATTTGCAGTGGCACTAGGATCTTGAATGGTCTATGAAGTATTAAACATAATTAAACGCATATTCCCACGGACCCCTGACCTAATTAATTTAACAAAGAATTAATTTTTAATAGAAATACTTCATTCAACTACTTACATAACCATCGAACCTCGCTTATTATTAAGATTTTTAAAATAATTGAATTATGGTAACGAACCATAAATCATAAACCATAAACTCGTCATGGAATTCCTATGCCATGGTTCAGGAAAAACGTCTTGCGTGATATAAAAGCGAGATCTAGTATCACAAATGTATATAAGTTTCATTCGTAATCAATATTTAGACCACAAAGCCCTTTAAATTCCGTGGGAATATGCCTTTGTTATACTAGAACTGAAGACATTTTAACTGAACCATGGTATAGGGAATTCCATGTCGTGTCGATTAAAACAAATATTCGCATTAAAAAAAATCGAATTTCAAGATCGGAACTCCTCGTGGTGCGAATTAAATTGGTACGAAATCTTTTTGCAGCTACACAAATAAATTTCGTGGAAATATGCCTTTAACGTGTACACAATTCATGCACAGTGTTTTGATGTAGCAACCCTCACGTCTTTCACTATATAATGGATTCGTTGGTACTCTTCGCTATCAACTGGATTTTAACTTAATCTTTAAGGTGTAGGCTTAGACGCATACTCCCACAGAGCCTTGACTTAATTAATTTCCAAACAAAGAATTAATTTTAAATATAGACATTTGATTTTTCCATAGAAATACTTCATTCAACCAATTGTGCGTCGTTAAATAAAACACTTTACTTTTTCTTAGAATTTCAGCCAATTTTGACCACTGTGAGGACAGTAACTTAAGAAATGTTTGTACCAAAAACGTCTAATGAAGTAGAATTCGTACCAAAAACGTCTAATGAAGTAGAATTCGTACCAAAAACGTCTAATGAAGTAGATTTTAAGATAACAAACGAAACGTTACGTTAGAACTTTCAATTAGCCAGACCACGCAACGGTCGCTAAGCAACACGATGGTGCGACTAATAGGCTCTCGTAAATACCTTGTCTTCAATTAGTTTTAATTTCATTTTATTAACGGTAATCACAATGGAGGCGCCTGAAGATTGCATTGTTTCGTATGGTTATTTACGATGTTTAGCAGGTACATTTCGTTATTTACTGTGACCGTCTTTTTCACTGAAGAAAATCCGAATAAAAATATGAGACAGAAATACAGTCAAACCTTCCAATGTGGCCACCTGTATTAAGCGACCACCTGTGTTAAAGAGTCAGCTTTATTTTCTACTAAATCAGCTAGTTTATTATAATTTAACTTGTATTAAGCAACCACCTGTGTTAAAGGGTCACCTTTATGTTCTACCAAATCAGCTAATTTAGTATAATTTAACCTGTATTAAACAGCCACCTGTGTTAATCAGCCACCTTTATTTTCTACCAAATCAGCTAATTTAGTATAATTTAACCTGTATTAAGTAGCCAACTGTCTTAAAGGGTCACCTTTATTTTTTTCCCAAATCAGCGAATTTAGTATAATTTAACTTGTATTAAGCAACCACCTGTGTAAAGGGTCACCTTTATTTTCTCACAAATCAGCTAGTTTAGTATAATTTAACCTGTATTAAAGAACCACCTATGTTAAAGGGCCACCTTTATTTTCTACCAAATTGAGAAGAAGTCCACTTGATGTCATAAGTTGATGCAAAATTGAAACTAAATTGAAGCGGAGTTTTTGCATTCGTCGCGGCACTTTTTTGGATGCGGACTAAATTTTATTTTATTTTTCAAAGTAAATTTTTTTCTTATTATTAGAAATAAAATATACTTTACGCTAAAATTGCCGTGGAAAATGCCGTAGACATCATTTCACCACAGCATTTATTTTGCCGTTGACATTTTCTCAATTGCTGTGGTTGCAGCCAAATGTGTGTATCAACGTGAACAAATGAGACGCTGTTAAAGATACCAAACCCAGTGTTAGAATGTTTACCATTTGAATACGCGATATAATACGCACGCACGCTCTCTTCACACAAACAATCCACAAATAAGTCCCACTTCACACCAGGTAACATTTCCGTCTCATATTTAATACATTTAATTTCCATTGACAGTTATATCAATTGTATTTAACATAAAAATGGTTATGAATTAAATTAATTTTATATTCAGTAAGAATTGTATTAATCCTGCATAATATATTTGTAAAAAGGCTTACAACTGAATCAAAGAAAAAAGAATTAATTATACTAGGACAGGGTTATGGTCGCTAGTTTTCATAATCCAGTAGCAGATCCAGGGGTGTCCAGGAGCTCCTTACCCAACCCCCCCGCCCTCCGTTTTGTCGTATTTAAAACAACAAAAAAACATTTTCCAAGTGGAAGGACGTGAACATTAACCTTTTTGTCCCCAGTCCTATTCACTCATTACATTTGGAACCCCCTTTCAGAAATCCACATTTGAAACCCCCACTTTCTGAATTCCTGCATCCTCGCCTGTAGTCCATAAACAAAATATATTCATAGTAAGATATAATTTACGTAGGCCTATTTGTCGTTTCACTGAGCTATAATTTTCCTTTAAACTATATCTTTTATAATTCGTCTTTTGTTATATGATAAAATAACATTTCTAATGTGACAAATACATTTCTTTATTTGTTAAACCCATACTCCCACGGACCTCTGACCTAATTAATTTCCAAAGAAAGAATTAATTTTAAATTTGATTTATCTATAGAAAAAAATTCATTCAACTACTTACATAATCATCGCATATGGCTTATTATCAATATTTTAAAAATAATAATGAATTATGTTCACGGACAAATAAATCATAAACCATAATTTCGACAGGGAATTCCCTATACCATTGTTCAGGTGAAATGTCTTGCGTGATATAAAAGCGAGATCTTGTATCACAAATGCATGTAAGTTTCATTCGTACTCAATATTTAGAGCACAAAACCCCTGAAATTCTGTGGGAATATGCCTTTAATGTCTCATTGTAGTCAAAAAAAAAAAGATATCAAAACTGGTTGGTAACTGTTCATTCTGTTCATTTCGCTTTTTGAAGGATATTCTTATTCTATCAAAAGGATGCTCGGTAATTAATCGTGATTGTGACGCCAGTTCCGGTTGCTTGCCTCTCTTGATGTGACGTCTGTTTCGATTGGTCGCGCTATGTGGGTGGCATAGCTGAAGCGGCACAAATCGGTTATCTCCGTGAGTGCGAATTCGGTGAAACCATTCTAGACTGGTTCCTCGGATGTTTTGTTGTATGACCACTGCTAACAAACTATTATTTTACAAATCAATGACCTATTGTGATTTATTTCTCTGACCCTACACTCTACCATACGTCACAACAAACATTTTTTTCTTCTATGAGGTAACAGTAGAATAAAAAGATAAACGAGTTCTAATTAAGTTTTGTCGTCTAAATATTGAATACGAATGAAACTTACATGCATTTGTTATACTAGATCTCGTTTTCATATCACGCAAGACATTGTAACTGAACCATGGTTTAGGGAATTCCATGTCAAATCGATCGATTTTTTTTCACATTACAAAATTTCTAATTTCAAGATCGGAACTCCTTGTAGCGCAAAATAAATTAGTACGAAATGTTTTTGCTGCTGCAATACCCGTCACGTGACTCGAAATATATACGTCACATTAGCAGATGCAGGAACTATTTTAGGAGGGGTCCTAATTGTATAAGACAATTTAAGTGTTATTTGTCCCTGTAAACTGGAAAACACTAAAATGTCACAGGTATTTACATTTAGAGTACCCATGAGTTGGTTGGTGGTGGTTGTATTTATTTTCGTGCTTATATCCAATTAAGTTTCAAGGACGCTGTCCTGGGCACACAACTCAGGTTCCTGTGCTGTCTGTCCAGGACAGAGGTAAGTTTTAGTAGGAGACACGAAACCCGCTGCTTTTCTATAAACAGCAACGGATCTTTTATATACACTATCCCACAGACAGAAGAGCACATACCACGGCCTTTGTTAAACCAGTTGTGGACCACTGGTCGGTGTAAGTGGTATACACCTACCCTTAAATTCTGTAGGAACTATGCCTTTAAATACCTCAACACAATTGGCCAGCATTTACTAAATAACGATGTTCTATTTTGTGCATTTTGTCAAGATGGTCAAACACTGCGTGTCGCTTGAAAATCAATAACAGAATAGGAAATCATTTATCGTGCACTCATTTCCTTTTTTAAGAAGGGGACGTTACTCCGTTCTTTCGCAATCGTCTCCCCTGGCTGTGAGAGGATATTGAGTCAATCCTCTCAGTGTAGTAGTTAAAGATGTAATATAGGACGAATAATACAGGCGCGTAGGACAGATTTTCAAAGTGGGGGGAATGCTATTTTTTAAAGCGGGGGGCTAATTATTACGGTTATGAAAAATGTGTTGTGCGAAACCGCGATTCTATACCCGAAATAAAAACTGGCTAAAAAAATGGGGGCGTGGGGGCTGAGCCCCTCCTAGCAGTTATAAATATAGCTAAAGTCGTAATGCTAACAAAAAACGTAAAACACAATCTTGTTAAAGCTCCTAATTTCAAAATCATATGAAGCTATTTTAAGATTATGTTTCTATTTGTATGTTTTATAACAGATGTTAAATGCATATTCCCACGGAATTTAAGGGTCTTTGTGATCTAAATATTAATTACGAATGAAACTTACACGCATTTCTGATACTAGATCTCGCTTTCATATCACGCAAGACATTTTATCGAAACCATGGTATAGGAAATTCGATGTCGAGTTTATGGTTTATGATTTATTTGTACGTAAACATAATTCATTATTATTTTTAAAATATTGATAATAAGCGAGATGCGTTGGTTATGTAAGTAGTTGAATGAAGTATTTATATGGACAAATTAAATATTTATATTTAACATTAATTCTTTGTTTGGAAATTAATTAGGTCAAGGGTCAGTGGGAGTATGCGTTTAAAGGCACCGAACCCTTTAACTTTGAGCGGGACTTAGCAATTGTAAAAACTATCTAATTTTTATTTGAACATTTTTAGTTTATATTACGCATATCTTTAGGTTGTTATTGTAGGGTTTTGTTATTGTTGTTGTTGTTGTGGTGGTGGTGGTTGTGATGGTGGTGTTCATGTCAAGATAAGTGCAACATTCCTTTCCTTTCCATTGTTATATAATCAACCAAAAAAGAAAGCATGCATGAAATCAATAATCATTTATTTCATAAACCAGGTGACATTCATGGTAGAAATTCTGGAATTAGATAACCATACCATTTAGAAGTAGTTGAGTGTGCAGTAATATCACAAGTTGTGCACGTGTTTGCTTCCAATAGACTATTGCTGTGACCACCCCATGAAACAAAAATATCTCAACATGCACACTTTTCTTTTTTGGTTGAGTATATGTCCTGGTGCACTGTTTCTTTAAATCTTTTCTTTTTTTCTGTTCTGTGTTGTTGTTTTTTTTTTTTTTTTTTTTGTGGGGTTGTTGTTTTGTTTTGTTTTTATGGTTTTAGTGTTGTGGGGTTTTTTTTTGTTTTGTTTTTAATGATTGAATACTTTTATTAACTTTTTTTTTTAATGTATCACTGAGCAATTCGTGAATCCAAATCATCGGAAGATTTGTGTTTATGGATTTTTGTCTATTTCATCATCAGGCAGAAAAACTTCAAAGGATGGGTTAAAGAAAATTAAAAACTCAGGAAATAAGCATGTCGTATTTAATAATACGCGTGAGCCTCTGTGGTCCAGTTCGTAGGACATAAGACTCTCAAGCTGAAGACTGTGGCTCAAAACCCATTAGAGGCTGGCTTACAATTGTCTTCTTCTTCTTTTTTTTTTCTTCTTTTTTTGGTTCATAACCATTGTGCATGTACATATTGTATATATTTATGTTTTGTATTTATTTTTATTCAGCTGATAAGTTGTAAAACTTAAAGCAACAAAGAACTTGAAACTTGAACTTGTCTATAATAAAATTATGTAAAAATTACCAAATGTTTGACATCCAATAGCCGATTATTGATAATTAAATGTGTTCTAGAAGCGTAAAAAGAAAAGTTAGTTTTAGTTAACGACGCCTCTAGAGCACACTGCCTATTGGACGTCAAACACTGGTCATTCTGACATATTTGTTTAAGAGGAAACCTGCTAACGCCACATAGGCAACTCTTTCCGATTAGCAACTAGTTGTCTTTTATAAGCACTTTCCCACATACAGGGCAGAACTTACCACGGCCTTTGATGAGCCAGTTGTGGATCACTGACTGGAACGGAAAACAGCCCAAACAGCAAATGGGTCTACTAAGGATCGCTACGATGAACGATCGCTTCAAAGATGGACACGCTATCGCTGGAGCTACATTCCACTCTCTAGAAGTGTCATTAAACAAAACTAACAAAATATTTGATAATACCCATCTTGCGTCTACTTGTCTCTAATATTACATAATCAGCTAATGTTCAAGTAATTATCAGTTTTCTTGATAGATGATGACAGTTTTAATTGGAAAATGCTCACGTCTACGCGGCCTTACGTCATTTCAAGTTAAGGAAAAAAAACTCACGAGTAACATCACCTCTTTCCCTGATGTATAATTTTTTAGTGGTTTCTCCTCATCTGCTTTCAGTTGTAATGGAATGTTGCTCATATCTGCCAAACGTTACATCAGTTCTTGTTAAATAAAACTTAAACGGATTAACAGTTATCTTTGGCGGATTCCCCCCCCCCCTTTAATTTTGCGATTTAAATAACACTGTTTCCTTTAGAGGACGTTGGTTGTCTTTGGCATCATAATATTGGGCCTTTGGCATCATAATATTGGGCCTTTGGCATCATAATATTGGGCCTTTGGCATCATAATATTGGGCCTTTGTCATCATAATATTGGGCCTTTGGCATCATAATATTGGACCTTTGGCATCATAATATTGGGCCTTTGTCATCATAATATTGGGCCTTTGGCATCATAATATTGGGCCTTTGGCATCATAATATTGGGCCCCCTAAATGGATTTTTCTGGATCCGCCACTGGTTATCGATATCAAAATCGCATCTGTGTTAAAGATAGACCAAGGGATGCATGGCCCCTTCTGTGTACCACGCATCACAAATATAGTGAGTTTGACATTAGTTTTAATAGCCTTCATTAACCAATAAGCTTGTGTGTTGTTAAACAATCGATTTTTTTCTTAGCGGTATTCTAAAAGGCTAATTTATGTATTTCCCTATTAGTTCATTGGTAGAGCATTCGACTTAGATTGCTCCTACTAGCAATAGCTAGTGGGAATTTTCCTATTAAGCAAAAACAAAAAAAATCCGTGTTTCCGTTAACCCGACCAACCCTATTTAAAAATTGCCGACTATCTTAATTTCGGTAATTTCCGGTTGTTTATTCGGTACCTTTCGGTCTTTTCAGGCGGCTTTTCCGATATCATGAAAGCTATAATTAGATATTGTTCCTGCAAAAATCTGAAATAACACTGGAACTGCATTTGATGATTCAAAAGTGTTTTATACTGCCTTTTTAATAAACTCTAAACATGACCATATGTGAAAAGAAAAGCATTAATTACTCTACTTCACACATTATGTTCACGAATTAAAAAAAAAAATCTACCCACCTACCGACCCTATTTTTATAGCATGTAATAGGAAACACAGGCAATTTTTTTTTTTTGGCCTTATAGAATATTTAAAAAGATATTTAACAGATACATATTCCACAAACCCATGATTGGCGTAACCATCCGGTGAACAATCGGACTTAAAGTTAATGGGAAAAGTAACCAGATACAAGGTCATCATACCAAACAATAATTTAATTTTAATTGCTTGACGATAAAATCATACATTAAAATACATATAGAACATGCTTCGATAGTTTTCGGAAGTGTTCGGTAATTTCCGTTCGCCGATTGTTTTTTGTCCCGAAGATGACGCCAGAGGTGCCGTACGTTTTTGGATGAAAGAAATCTATTCCACAATTGAGACAGCTATTGCTATTCGATTTTTGTGTTGATAGTTTTCTTTATGGTTCGGTTTGATGCACTGAACTGTACAAAAAGGGCACAGAAAGATTTATAATAAAAAGAAATTCATGGTTTATCAAGCTAAAAAAGACGGGAACTACGTACCAAATTTTGATGATCGCTTATATTCAGAACATTTTGAAAACAGTTGTTTTGTTTAAAACCCCGATATTTTCAAATCATTGAAAGAAACGAGGCTTATTCTGAAAAGATAAAGAGTTAAAGAGGATTTTCGGTTTGCTTTTGCTGGCAGTCAGACGACAGGTCGAATTATCGATCTGGAAGGTATCCCCAGATATATATCATACATGTTACTGCCGCATTAAGGGTAGTCTGTCGAACGAGGGAACCTTAAATAAATAATTTATAAAACAACAACAAAAGAATAAATAATAATATGCTAATGGTTAATTGTATACAAAGAAAATGAATTGTTGAAGCCATTTCACTCAGCGATGCTTATACCATTGGTGCCATTGACGTCACATATTTGCGTTATCTCGTGGCGAAACTAGACAAGCAAAGTCATGCTGTTGTGGAAACAAATTAACGAGCTGTTTATGGACTAAATTTACTTGTCAACATTATATATATATTTTTTCTTTTAAATTAATATATTTTTTTTGTCTCATCTGTTTTAGTTGGGTGTGTATATATACTGTTTATGAAAAACAAAAAACGGAATTACTTTTTTCCTGAACTTCAAAAGAAAAATCTATGTGTGTCAAACTCAAAATGTCTTAATTAAAAGGTATTGCGGTTTTCCTAAATCAGTGAGTCCCTAATAATACTCATGAGTTAGATACCTATCCTGCACATTTGTGAAAAAGATAGTGTTTTGTGAGCCCATATGTAACTGTGAAAAACTTGTTAAAGGAGCCTATATATAATTATGTCTAACCAAGACAATTTCTAGATTCAAGGCAATAGCCTTGTGGTAACAGAGATGATGCTTTCTCATATTGAAAGGACAACCAACTGCTGTTATTATAACTTTTAGCTCTTAAAAACATAATTTCTTGCCGAGAATATCCATATTCCTAAATCCAATGTGTCTATATCTGACACTAGTTCAAACCCGTGAGGTTTCATAAAAAAGTATTATTTATTATTACAAACACTGCTATAACCACAAACACACTGGATGCATGGACATACATATTCAAGGCAATACATTCTTATATGCCAGTTTATATTAGCAAAAAATAGGTTTAAAGACCGGTGGAATAAATCTGAAACAAGGAAAGTCTTATATGGTTCAGAACTGTATCTTCTCAAACCTGAATCCATCGAATGTATGGGTCAGTCCCATTGACCTTGACCTGTGTACTAAGCAGGAAGCTTTACACAGAATTGAGTACACATAATAATTTACTTGCATTAATTGTAAATAATCATCATCATACTCATCATCATC
Source organism: Symmetromphalus regularis (assembly GCA_032355785.1). Taxonomy (NCBI): domain Eukaryota; kingdom Metazoa; phylum Mollusca; class Gastropoda; order Neomphalida; family Neomphalidae; genus Symmetromphalus; species Symmetromphalus regularis. The sequence goes on along the minus strand of JAULBS010071680.1, from coordinate 4,420 downwards.
ATCATCATCACCACCACCACAGTCATTATCATCAGTGTTTTGTAGTGATCAATAAACTGATTCTGATTTTGATTCTAGTTTTGCTCATATACATCTTCCTGCTCCTTGTTTTTCTCATCATTATTAATATATATGGATCGATCCTTCTCAGTCGACCCATTTGCAGTTTGGGCTATTTTCCGTTTTAACCTATTGTCCACAACTGGTTCGTCAAAGGCTGTGGTATGTGCTTTCTTGTCTGTGGGACGGAGCATATAAACGAACCCTTGCTGCTTATCGGAAAGAGTAGTCTATCAGAATGACCATATGATTGACGTCCAATAGCCGATGATAAGATACAAATCAATGTGCCCTAGAGGCGTCGTTAAATAAAACAAACTTTACTTTTCATTATTAATATAAGGCCCCCCACCCTCCTAAAAAAATACCTGTGTTTCCTGTTACATGCTTTAAATTATTATAATTTTTTTTTTTTTTTTTTTATTAATATGTGTGAAGTTGAATAATTAATGCTTTACTTTTCACATATGGTCATGTTTAGAATCCTTTAGTAATGGTCGTGACTTAATATCTAGTTACAGCGGGCATTTCTTCACATTGACAGACAAGGTAGCTGCAGACATTCTGATGTTGTTACGTACCTTAAGAAAACCGGCCAAAAATGACCGGAAGGTACGGACTAAACAACCGGAAACGCCCGAAAATGACTGAAAGTAGGACTTACAATATTATGTAAAAAAAAAAAAAGTCTAGGTTCCGCAGTTTTTAAGTGGGGTCGGTCATGTTACCGGAAACACAGGTATTTTTTTGTTGGCCTAATTAGTATCAGTGTATATACAGCCTTTTGGTCAACAAACCGATTTTAACTTGTATTTATTGCATTTTTATTTTTATATAGGATAGTAGTTCTAAGAATAACTACATTAGGAGCTTTGGTCATAACCATTTATGTGCAGATCATGTGTGGAGAAAAAGATGATTGTTTTACCGGAAAAGGGAAATGCGCGCCGATAACGGTTAGTGTAATTCAATGACTACCGTCAGGTTTATAAACATATTATTTGCTCCTGAAGGAGGTAACATAAAATTAAATATAAGAAGTTTTATGCACTGCCTGGCACTGATATAGTCTTTCCATTAGTGTGGAAGGACGTGAAAATTAACCATTTCCCCCCAGTCATATTCAAACATCAAATCTGGATCACCCTTTCAGAAATCCTGCATCCGCGCCTGCTTTCCCAACAGTTTATAAGTCTCTGTCATGAAGGAATCGCCTAATACGGCTTGTAAACTCCAGAGGACAAACTATCAAAATGGCCACTGTCCAGAGAAGACATCTATTTTTAGAAAGTTGATAGTCCTTCCATCATTTGAAACACGCCAGAGCAGGTCCAAAGCCATGTTTCAAATAATGGATGGACTATCTACATTCTAAAAGTAGATGTCTTCTCTGGACAATAGTCATTGTGTCAGTGGTTGTCCTCTGGAATTTAGAAGCTGTGTTAGGCAAAGCTTTCGGGATAGAAACAAATACACAGTTCAAAATGACTAGTAGTATATCAGTGTTAGGCAGTGAATAAAATTTTCATACATTTAATTTTAAGTTGATTATTATAGCTTTTAAACAATATCCAAAATGAAACCACATATTTTACCAATTTTAGTTGGAAAATTACAATCAAATAAATTGCTAAAGAGATGGAAATTTATTGACATACCTCGTTCCAGAATGTTTAACAATGGCCGAGAATGAAACAGAACTTTAACTTATTTTAGTTGTAGAATTACCATGGTATAAATGACAAAGTTAATATAAATATAATGACAAATCTCTTTGTCGAATATATAACAATGTCCAAGAATGAAACTATATATAGATGTTTAACTAATTGTAGAATTCCAATCACATAAATCAGTGAATGTTCTGATTTTCAGTGCTGGGAGAACTACCTTGGGCAGCAGATTTATAAACTCATGGTCCTCAATTTTATAGTCACTTTCTTGAAAGTGTTCTACGATGAAATTCCTATAAGGTAAGTTAGAGGTTCCTAGTAGGTAAGTTAGAGATTCCTAGAAGATAAGTTAGAGATTCCTTGAAGGTAAGTTAATGATTCCTAAAAGGTAAGTTAGAGATTCCTAGAAGGTAAGTTAGATATTACTATAAGGTATGTTAGAGATTCGTAGGAGGTAAGTTAGAGGTTCCTAGAAGGTAAGTTAGAGATTCCTTAAAGGTAAGTTAATGATTCCTAGAAGGAAAGTTAATGATTCCTGAAAGGTAATTTGAGATTTATAGAACGTAAGTTAATTATGTCTAGAAAGTAAGTTAATGATTCCTAAATGGTAAGTTAGACTCATATAAAGGATGCCGTGGTGGATCCAGAGAGAGTAAGCCTCAATGATTCAGTGATAGGACATCGGTCTCTCATACTGAAGACAGTGATTCAAAACCCACTGGAAGGTGGCTGGCACTTGACTACATGTCAAAATTACCAAGTATTTGACATTAACCGATGATTAACAAATCAGTGTGCTCTAGTGGTGTCAGTAAAGAAACCAAAAAAAAATTAAAAATGTAAAGAAAAAAATAGGTCGCTTCGAGAATCGCATGACCATAAATGTAATTTCTGCTCATTCTATAGTGTTTTCATGTCAGAATATCATTAAAATTACATTTATGAATGATTCTTTGTTTAAAGCTCATAATAAGGCCAAAGATATTTAATTTTCTGGATTATGGATTTTTTAAATCCATAATATTTTTTGTTATGTATTTGGTGTTTTGCATATTCTACAAAATTCACAAGAACATCAGCAGCTATATTCTTTCACAAAATTCACCCTGTGTATTTTGCCAATCTTTGACCCCACCTCCGAAAATATATACGGAGTAAATAAAAAAAACTAAAAAACGCACCCATTATTATTTATTGCAGATTGATGACAACCAAGATTTGCCCTAAATTGCTTCTGAGAAGTGGTCCATGTCAGTTTGACATCGCTCACAACATGCTTGACATTATATACACACAAGCCTTAGTCTGGTAAGTTAACCTAGACAAGTTAGCCATTATTGAGTTAACATGTAAATTATTGTTTGATTCACCTTTCAGATCATTTCTAATTGTAGACGTGGCTTTCCCACATTAAATGTATACTTAAAAAGAATTGTATCAGACGTGGCTGTTTCACATTAAATGTATTCTTTAAAACGATTGTATAGAACTTGGCTTTTCCACATTAAATGTATACTTAAAAACAACAGTATTGGACGTGGCTTTTCCACATTAAATGTATACGTATAAACAATTGTATAGAACGTGGCTTTTCCACATTAAATGTACACTTAAAAACAACTGTATCAGATGTGGCTTTTCCACATTAAATGTTTACTTATAAACAATTGTCTAGAACATTGCTTTTCTACATTAAATCTATACTTAAAAACAACAGTATCGGATGTGGCTTTTACACATTAAATGTTTACTTATAAAAAATTGTCTAGAACGTGGCTTTTCCACATTAAATGTATACTTAAAAACAACTGTCAGATGTGGCTTTTCCACATTAAATGTATTCTTATAAACAATTGTATAGAATGTGGCTTTTCCACATTAAATGTTTACTTATAAACAATTGTATAGAATGTGGCTTTTCCACATTAAATGTATACTTAAAAACAATTGTATCAGACATGGCGGTTTCACATTAAATGTATACTTCAAACAATTGTGTAAAATGTGGCTTTTCCACATTAAATGTATACTTCAAACAATTGTGTAAAATGTGGCTTTTCCACATTAAATGTATACTTAAAAACAACTGTATCGGATGTGGCTTTTCCACATTAAATGTTTTTTTCTTATAAACAATTGTATAGAATGTGGCTTTTCCACATTAAATGTATACTTATAAACAATTGTATAGAACGTGGCTTTATCCACATTAAATGTATACTTATAAACAATTGTATAGAACGTGGCTTTTCCACATTAAATGTATACTTATAAATAACTGTATAGAACGTGGCTTTTCCACATTAAATGTATACTTAAAAACAACTGTATCGGACGTGGCTTTTCCACATTAAATGTTTACTTACAAACAACTGTATAGAATGTGGCTTTTGCACATTAAATGTATACTTATAAACAATTATCTAGAACATTGCTTTTCTACATTAAATGTATACTTAAAAACAACAGTATCGGACGTGGCTTTTCCACATTAAATGTATACTTAAAAACAACTTTATTGGACGTGGCTTTTCCACATTAAATGTTTACTTATAAACAATTGTATAGAACGTGGCTTTTCTACATTAAATGTATACTTAAAAACAACTGTATTGGACGTGGCTTTTCCACATTAAATGTTTACTTATAAACAATTGTATAGAACGTGGCTTTTCTACATTAAATGT